>LNAC01000189.1:2469935-2543333 GCA_002007465.1 Ailurus styani
CTCCGGCTGGGGCCTCTGCGCGCGAGCTGTAGAGACTCCACCTGGAAGAAGGCATCGCCGATGAGGCAGGCGGGGAGGGGACGTGCGGTTCCTCGCCGTGATTTAATTGTGACTCCTGCTAGGGATGAGCTGGGTTGCATACTTGCGTTCATTGTCCCAAGTTTCCAAGAACGGGTTTTACATCGTTGCGCCTTTGCTTGTTTAAAAAAAGAACGAAAAAGAAAAAACCCGATGCGAGAAGGTGGGTGAGGGGGTGGGGGCAGGCAGTTCTGTTAATAGGAGGTGATGTTGTGGACGAAACGAAACAGTCAGATCCCCAAGGTGGGTTTCTCCGATGCCGCGTGAGACCCGTGCCAGCAGTCCTGGAGCGTTTCGTAGACTATGCCCTTAAAGCGGGGGAAGTCTTCCAGGCTGCATCCTGAAGGTCAAATACTCTGTCATCGGTTGTTGTGGATGGATCCATTCTTAAATGGGTCTCAGGATCTTTTTTATGCCTTTTCTTTGAGACAAAGCCATTTCCAAAATTGTGCCTTTGCATACGTTTAGGTAAGCTCTTTGCAATCATGACTTATTGTATATGCTAGGATGAATCGCTCTAGGTGCTACATCATGAATTTTTAATTATTTCAGAAGTAGTTTACTTCTTCTGTTTGGGTACAGGAATCCGTTTTCATGTTTCCAGTTTGGTTGCTGGAACATTGAATGGAGGGGAGAATACCACTCTTTAATTCCACTTCCTTTGGATTTAAATATGTGAAGGTTTTTGCTTTTGGAAGAATAGTACAGGTCTTTAACATGGCGTAAACAAGAAACAAGTCTGTAATTATTTTAACAGTAATTAGCTTATTTGTTACACAAGCTGCCAACATTTTGGAAAATTATGTGGATTTTTAGCGTATACCTTTACTTCAAAAGCAGTAGGATTGTTTTTTATTTTGCAGTGTTCCTGCCTTTTCTCCCTGTTTTAGCAGCATTTGATTTGGAGCAGTTAATGGCCTCTGAGTCAGTTTTCTGATCTGTAATATGGAAGGAATGAGAATACCTGTCCCACAGGGTAGTTGGGGTGATCCGGTGAGGGGAGATGTGAAATAATTCTGTCAACAGCCCTCTGCATTTGAAATATTAGATCAGCGCTAGTTTGCGAAGCCACAGATTCCTCTCTTGGCTGATGCTCTCTCTCTAGATTCCTCCCCACCCCTTCCTGTGCACGCTCTGCCTGGCTGCCAGAGTCCTCTCTCCTAAAAGCACATCCCATCTTGCAAGTGTCTGGCTCAGAGAGCTAAGACTGCCTGTTGTTTGGAGCCTACATTCCAGACCCATGAGCATTGCATTCAAGGCCCCTCATTCTGGCCGGAATCATCTCTGAACTTCACCTGTCCGCTGTCACCTTCCCACACTGTCCCACTAAGTGGGACTAGGCTCTCTCCTCTGAATGTGCCCAGCTACTTCCTTCTTTGCTTATGTCCTTTTCTCTGATTGCAGTGCTCTCACTCCCGCCCTCTGGTTTTTTAAAAGTTCACACCCCATTTTATGTCCTCTGGAGCCCTTTAGAAACCCTGTCAATGCGAATTATTCACTGCTGCAGTCATAACCCTCTCTTTTGCTTTCATCATTGCCTGGATCACCTTATGTTATGTATGCGAAACTCTGGCTGTGGTGGCCATGCCATTATTTTGCCCCCGACACCTTGCTCAGGCGCTTAAACATTAAAATGTTCCAGTGTGGGCGCCTGGGTGGCTCAGTGGGTTAAAGCCTCTGCTTTCGGCTCAGGTCATGATCTCAGGGTCCTGGGATCGAGGCCCGCATCGGGCTCCCTGCTCAGCGGGGAGCCTGCTTCCCCCTCTCTCTCTCTGCCTGCCTCTCTGCCTCCTTGTGATCTCTCTCCCTCTGTGAAATAAATAAATAAAATCTTAAAAAAAAAAAAAAAATGTTCCAGTGTTGGGCGCCTGGGTGGCTCAGTGGGTTAATGCCTCTGCTTTCGGCTCAGGTCATGATCTCAGGGTCCTGGGATCGAGGCCCGCATCGGGCTCCCTGCTCAGCGGGGAGCCTGCTTCCCCCTCTCTCTCTCTGCCTGCCTCTCTGCCTCCTTGTGATCTCTCTCCCTCTGTGAAATAAATAAATAAAATCTTTAAAAAAAAAAAATGTTCCAGTGTTTGCTAAATGAAGTCAAAGTCTGTCATCCACCTTATGTGGTATATTATCATTATAACGTATTTTAATAATGTGAGAATACCAACCACAGTGTTCGAAATGCAGGTTTACTACATTGAGGGTATTGAATACTTAGAATATTTCTTTTCCATCATGTTTGATCTCTCACATAATACTAGGTGGGATTTTTATACAGAGTAGAAACAACTACCTTTCTTATCTGTGCCTAAACTTCCAGGGTCCATGAGCCTGCCAGACTGCCTGGGAAGTCCCTTTCTTGGGTAGAGGGAATGAGAGCACAAGTTTAAAATACCTTCTTTTTTTTTTTTTTTTAAAGATTTTATTTATTTATTTTCGACAGAGACCTAGCAGGAGTGGGGAGAGAGAAGCAGGCTCCTGGCTGAGCAGGGAGCCTGATTCGGGGCTCGATCTGAGGATCCTGAGATCACAACCTGAGCCGAAGGCAAGTGCTTAACTGTCTGAGCCACCTAGGTGCCAAAATATTTCTTATCTTTGAAATAAAATTGCACTCCCAGCAGATTAAAGCTCTTTTTTTAAAAGCATTTTTTGTTTAAAGCAGGTTATACATGTAAAAAGTAACTTGTTTTTTGGGAGGCTTATCTAAAGTACACGAGGCCTGGATTTGCAAGACTCGGTGTGTTGTCTTGGCTCATCGCTTACCCTGTGTCATCCTGGGCAAGTCAGTTAAATTTCTCTTGGACCTCGGTTTCTTTATTCTGTGAAATGAGAACAGTCTTGTCTGTGCTATTTTTGCCTCGCAGCGTCACTTAAAGTGGCTATGCTTTGTGTGTGGCACATCCTTGTTGAGATAGAAGCTAATGGTATGTCTTTGCCACACATTTGTCCTCCTCATTACCATTCCCCAGGCTGGAAACTTGTTCAGTCTTCCCTGGCCTGACCAGGTTTTTACAGGGTCTGCCCCCACTCGTGTCTCTTTCCCATCAGCCTTTTTCTCAGCAGTTTCCCTAGCCAGCCCTTCCAGTCCTCCCGTAGATCGTTACTGTAGGCCTGCTGATGGCCTCCCTTTCTCTGGCCTCCCTGGTCTCCCTGTGTTCTGTCACTGGAATTGCTCAGTGGATAGATCAGATCTATCCCCCCCTCCCCCAGTATGCACCTCGGAGGTTCTCAGCATCCCCCCCCCCATTCTGCCACACCTGAGGGATATGGCCTAGTTCTGTTGGTAGGCTTCCTCCTACAAAGATTTTCACCTTAGGGACACTACCACCAGTAGGGGCTTGGTGATAAAGAAATCACTCTAAGACCGGTGCCACCTGGCCTTGTATAACTCTCAGCCCCGTCTCTGCTGCCCCTCTCGCCACCTTGTATTTCAACATTAGGCCTCTGGCCACTTTCGTGCTTGTTTTGTCCAGTTCCTTTATTCTGGAATGTCCTTTGTGCCTTTCTCTTCCTGTCAAAATCCTTAATACTGGGAGCTTGGCTTAAATGCTTCTGCTTCCATGAAAGAAACTTCTCCCTTGATTTTCAGAATTAACTCTTCACCATTCTTCTCCCACACAGTGCTTGACTGATGCCTCCACTCAGTTATTTTTCCTTGTGACATTTTAGTGTAGTCTTTACGTGGAGGCCTTTCCTGGATTCTGAACTTCTCGAGGGCAGAGCAGAAACCTTATCCATTGCTGATTCCTTCTCATGTGCAGTGTGGTCTTTTATGTAGTTCTTACTCATTAAATGCTTGACTGAATTCAGTCAGTCACCCTGCAGTCTCTGATTTCAGCGGAGGGGGAGTGGGGCTGGAATGGTTCTCGGTGGGGGCTTCGTGCATGCACAGGATACAGAACAGGGTCCAGCACGTTAGTAAGGGCTCGGGAAGCAGCAGCTGTGAGCCGTTATTTTAAGCAGGTGTAGAAAACACTAGTGGTTGGGTAAGTTGATAGATTGTATATACTGGTTTACTGTAACAACGTTCACAGATTATTGCTGGGGTCTCCTTCTCAGTGTGTGTGTAAAGAAGGTCTTCTGGGTTTTCCACCTGCAACCCTGTTCTTTCATTAGTTTGATAATAAGCAGAAAAGTGAGTACTTCGTTGGAGAGGGCTCTTGCACAAGCATATTAGTGACAGTGGTCCTAAATTATTCTGAAGACAGGCAGACCTTTCTGTAGGTGAGCCAGGTTTTTTGCACGTGGCTTAAGAAAGTCAGTGGAAAATGGGAATCGTCAAATTTCACACTGTGTTATTTTTCAATAAAGCAAATGTTTTCATTTTAATCTTATATGTCTTGTAATTATTAAATGATAGAATCTCCCTATTTAGAATTTGGAGTGACTGTTGAAATTCTGATTTTGGTATTATCTCCAAAACATTCTGGGTCACTAGGCTTTCCCACAGCTCTGTGTCTCTTCTTTTGTCTGGTCATCACTGTTACCCCCTGGCTGGAGAGGGAGAAACTAGGTGAGGAAAACCAGCTATAATTTTGAAAGTTAAAAAAAAAATTTTTTTTAATTCATTTTTAAGACAGAGAGAGAGAGAGAGAGAGAGAGATCGTGACCTGAGCCGAAGGTAGATGCTTAACTGGTGTCCCAGAAATCTCTATATTCCTTTTTTTTAAAAAAGATTTTATTTATTTATTTGACAGAGTTTACAAGTAGGCAGAGAGAGGGGAGAAAGCAGGCTCCCCGCTGAGCAGAGAGCCCGATGCGGGGCTCTATCCCAGGACCCCGAGATCATGACCCAAGCCGAAGGCAGAGGCTTTAACCCACTGAGCCACCCAGGTGCCCCAATCTATATGTTCCTAATAAATCTCTCTTAAAACCTGCGTCAAGGAATTGCGGGTGATAGGGCTACCCCAGCGGATGAACTAGTATCTGTACGAGAAATAATGGCAACAGGACAGGTAGTTTAATAATTACAGTATGCCTGAGAATGTGCTACTTTTGTTTCTAGCTAGAAATGGGAGTTCTGTGAATGCAGGCAGTGTGTGTGTGTGTGTGTGTGTGTGTGTGTGTGTGTGTGTGCGCGCGCGCGTTTGCTCTTTTAGTGACTGGAAGCAAGCTGGGCACTGTCCGCAGTCTTCATGGTCCCTGGCACAGGGGAGTGGTTGCTCATACATAGTGAAATGAATCCATCACCTATGGAGAAAAAAAATCGTAGAGATAAATAAGAATAAGGAAATGTGCCTTAGTGCATTTTCAGATTTATTTTTTGGTGATGCAGTCATTACCATAGTTAATGCAGGGAGGTGGAAAGTGAGGAGGGACTTATTTTCCTTTTCAACCAGGAGCTAGCTTTTATCTCAGTTACACTTTCCAGAGTACCTTTGAAATCTTAATAGCCAGTACATAGCTGTTTCAAAATTGTTTGCTCAGTTTGGGGATTTATTCAAACCCTTAATTTAATTAATTTATTTATTCAGTTACTAGCTTTTCCTTAGGTGTCTGATTAACATTTTGCTTCTTAGCATCTTCTGTGAGGATTTGAGTGGAGAGAAAGCTGAAATAGCATAGACACTTTTTAAATTCTTTTTTTGGTGGTGGTGATTTGCCACTGCTTCCTTTGGTTACCACCGTAGATAATTGAGTACTGATTGCATTTTTTTTTTTTTAAAGATTTTATTTATTTATTTCACAGAGTGAGAGAGATCACAAGGAGGCAGAGAGGCAGGCAGAGAGAGAAGGGGAAGCAGGCTCCCTGCCGAGCAGAGAGCCCGATGCGGGCCTCGATCCCAGGACCCTGAGATCATGA
The DNA here is from genome assembly GCA_002007465.1 of Ailurus styani. Classification (NCBI taxonomy): domain Eukaryota; kingdom Metazoa; phylum Chordata; class Mammalia; order Carnivora; family Ailuridae; genus Ailurus; species Ailurus styani. The sequence goes on from LNAC01000189.1 coordinate 2,475,808, forward strand.
CCTGAGCCGAAAGCAGAGGCTTTAACCCACTGAGCCACCCAGGCGCCCGCATTTTTATTTTTTTATTTTTTTTTTTGCTGGTACCAGCAAAGGAGTTTCTTGTTTTTATAAATTTCAAAGCTTTATTTAAAACTGTTAAAGTAGGGGCACCTGACTGGCTCAGTCAGAAGAGCATGTGACTCTTGATCGTGCGACCGTGAGTTCAAGCCCCCTGTTGGGTGGAGAGATTCCTTAAGTGAATAAGTATTTTTAAAAAATTAAAAAACTGGGCGCCTGGGTGGCTCAGAGGGTTAAAGCCCCTGCCTTCGGCTCAGGTCATGATCCCAGGGTCCTGGGATCGAGGCCCGCATAGGGCTCTCTGCTCGGCAGGGAGCCTGCTTCCTCCTCTCTCCTCTCTCTGCCTGCCTCTCTGCCTACTTGTGATCTTTCTCTCTGTGTCAAATAAATAAATAAAAAAAATCTAAAAAAAAAAAAAAATTAAAAAACTGGGCGCCTGGGTGGCTCAGTGGGTTAAAGCCTCTGCTTTTGGCTCAGGTCATGATCTCAGGGTCCTGGGATCGAGGCCCACATCGGGCTCTCTGCTCAGCGGGGAGCCTGCTTCCTCCTCTCTCTCCGCCTCCCTCTCTGCCTACTTGTGATTTCTCTCTGTGTCAAATAAATAAAGAAATAATCTTTAAAAAAAAACATTAAAAAACTGTTAAAGTATATTTTGTGTGATTCATCAAAACATTGTTCTAAATCATAGTAACTTTTAAAATCTGTTTGTTTGATTAATCTAAAACAGCAGCAGATGATAAGATGAAAAGTAAGTCTCCTCTTTCACTCTCCTTCCCCTCCTGTACTCATCCTGTACTGAAGAAAACACTGATAAGTTTCTTGGATGTTCTAGGCAAAAAGTACGCCAGTGTTTCTAAACAGTGGAGTCATTGTCGAGAGTGTTCTGTGTTTAAGCAAACCCTGAACTTGGGTCTTGGAGTGCTTTCCATGTCAGTACGCACAGATCTTCCTCGGGTGCATGTCTGCTTCGCTGTGGCTTTTCGTGTGCCTGGGATCCCATCGTGTGAATGTGCCAGAGTTTATTGAGCAAGTCGTTGGGACGGACTGCCATGTTCCTGAACATTTTTTTTTTTTTTTACGATTTTATTTATTTGTCAGGGAGACAGAGCACAAGCAGGGGGAGCTGCAGGCAGAGGGAGAAGCAGGCTCACTGTTCTTCAAGGAGCCCAATGCGGGGCTCGATCCCAGGGTCCTGGGATCATGACCTGAGCCAAAGGCAGACTCCTAACTGACTGAGCCACCCAGGCACCCCTGAACTTTTTTTTTTTTTAAGATTTTATTTGCCAGGGAGAGAGCACAAGCAGGGGGAGCTGCCTTGATACTCTTAATAATTTGATCAAGGGGCTTACATTTTCACTTTGCGCTGGACCCTACCAATTATGTCTGTCCTGTAAAGGGTTGTTTGCTTTTTTTTTAAATGGGGGGTGCTGTGTGTGGAGGGTGAGGGGATGAAGGGGGAGAGAATCTTTTTTTTTTCTTAAGATTTTTATTTATGTATTTGACAGCACAAGAAGGCAGAGCGGCAGGAAGAAGCAGGCTGTCCACTGAGCTCAGGTTCAGGTCCTCCGCTGAGCAGGGAGTCCAATGCAGGACTTGATCCCAGGACCCTGGGATGATGATCTGAGCCAAAGGCAGATGCTTCACCAACTGAGCCACCCAGGTGCCCCAGGGAGAGAGAATCTGAAGCAGGTTCCCCACCCAGTGTGGAGCACGACACAGGGCTTGATCGCACAAACCGGAGATCGTGACCTGAGCTGACGTCAAGAGTCAGTCGCTTAACCAGCTGAGCTCACCCCCCCCCACCATGCCTTAGTCCCATGAACACTTTTTTTTTTTTTTTTTAAAGATTTTATTTATTCATTTGACACAGAGAGAGAGATTACAAGTCGGCAGAGAGGCAGGCAGAGAGAGAGGAGAGAGAAGGAAGCAGGCTCCCTGCTGAGCAGAGAGCCCAACGTGGGCCTCGATCCCAGGACCCTGGGATCATGACCTGAGCCGAAGGCAGCGGCTTTAACCCACTGAGCCACCCAGGCGCCCGCATGAACACTTTTTAAAAGATGCACCCCTTGTCCTCATGCCTCCTTATCCTGCTCCCTGTGAGTGACCACCACTAACAATTTAGTTATCAACTTGGAGACTTTCTGGAATGCATTATGTAATTGCACCTACGGCATTCTTGAGTTTTCTTTAAAACTACTAATTAGGTCTATGCAAAGTCAGTGAGTATTTTCTAGAAAAACCTCTAATGATCTAGAATGCTACAAACTTAAAAAAATGTTTTTAAAGTAGCTGTAAAAATAGCAGTAGGAAGTTGGTACTGAACTGCAGGTTTAGATTTTGTACTGTTTTTTTTAAAAGTGTGCTTGAAGCTTTAGGGAAACAGTTAAAGTTTCAGACCTAGTAAGATGAACCCTGAGCCCATCACAGGCAAGTCAGGAATGAAAATTAGGTTTAACCATCAGTCAGGCTCAGTTGAACAGGGCATCACTGGTGGGTATGTAGGGTTATTTTAAAAAGTGGGCACCGCGGTGACTGAATGTGCAGCAGCGGGAGGCTGTGGGTCTGCGCGGCTCCCGCAGCAGGTTCTGAAGGGCCCGGCTCACTGCACACACGCAGCCCTGTTCTGACCCGACGGTGTGGGTAAGCAAGTGGGTACAACTGTCAAGTGGAAACCCCCGGTGAGAGGAACAATAAAGCAGGAGACGAGGGTCGTGTTGTATAGGGGAGCAGGGAAGGACTCTCTGCCACGTGAGCTGAGACCCGAAGGAAATGAGGGGGAGAGATAGGAGCTCTCTGAGGGAGAGCAGAACGGGCGAAGGACCCTGATTCCGGATGTGTTAGGAAGGGAGAACTAGGGATTTGCTGGTGGGCTGGGTACGGGCGTGAGAGGAGGATGAGGGCTCTGGATGTTGCCCAAGCTCTTGGCTTGAGCAGTGGAAGCAGGAGGTCCCCTTGGCTGACATCAGGAAGGTCTCAGCAAGGGTGGTGGTGGTGAGAATCCAGGCTTTGTGTTTTTTTAAAGATCTGTTATACGTTGAGATGCCAGTTAGACACCTAACTGTCTTGTAGCTTGCCTGATGGCTCTAGAATTGCGGGGTTCATGAGAGAAACAGTCCGATTTGGAGTAATCGCTGCCTGGATGGTATTTAAAATCATAGGACTGGAGATCAGTTGGGACTGTGCTGTTCAGTTAGCTAGCCGTGAGCCACATGTGGCTTTTGAGTGCTTGAACTGTGGCTAGTTTGATTTGAGATGTGCTGTGAGTGTCAAACCTACACCAGATTTCCAAGACTCAGTGTGGGGGAAAATATAAAATATCAATGATCTCTTACCCCGATTGTGTTTGAAGTTCTAATATTCTGGACCTATTGAATTAAATAAAATATATCACTGAAATTCATTTTACCGTTTCCCTTTTACTGTAGCCACTGGAAAATTTGAAATTGCATCCTGGTGACTTACATCTTGCCATTGGATGGTGCTAATGAAGGAAGCGAGTGTGGGTAGACAAGTGCAGGGACCTTCTGGAGAGCTGGTGGGGGAGGGGAGCTGCAGGGAGAGGGGCGATAGTACTTGTGCTCTGTGGGCAAGTGAGCCTCACTACAGCTTCTCTAGAACGCGTGGAAAAGAGAGCAGCTAGGCCTGGCCACCGGATGGGAGTGGGCTTGGCTCTTTAGACAGGAGCTGATCTTGGACACAGTCTGGAGGATCAGGATCTTTCCCTGTAACTTCCTTTGTTTTTGGTTTTGTTTTAAAGTGAGTTTCATCCAGAGGGGGACGCAGCCTGTTGAGTGAGAGCTGTGCTGTATGGTGGCCTTTGCTGAAGACGCACGGTCGGAGGAGGCGCACACGCAGGAGCTTTGACGCAGTTAGTGGGGCAGGTGACTCCGGGGACCCTCAGAGTGCACTCCCGCCTGCAGCCTTTGCCTGACGCGACACCCATAAGAATGTCCTCCCTTCCTTCTCGTGCTGAGCTCCGCAGAGTACCTGTTAACACTCACGTAGGCCCCGGGAGTGGGCTCAGCCATCCCGAGGAGGACTTTTTGGCATCGTGATCTGGTGCCCGGGCCGCGCCTGCCCTGCGCGCCCCCGGAGACCCGGCGCTGGGAGCGGACACCCGGAGGCGGGCTGCTGCTTGCCGCACTGGGCCTGTGTGGGTCCAGCGTCAGGCCAAGACTCCTTCCCTTACACAGTGTATTTTCTTCCCTGCGTTTCATTGGCCCGTTTCCAAACGCACGCACGCATACTGAGGAACCGTGTTTGTAACCATTTTTTCCGTAGCTGTGGGGCTGAAACTGTCATGGAAATTGCAGCTCCTGGAGTAGACGCGCCCAGCCTTGCCAGGGCAGGCAGAGCAGTACCTTGAGAGGGATCAGGTAGCACCCACGATCTTCGGTTGGCTCAAGTGGTGTCAGAGCTGGTCTTGCTTTCCCTCTGGCGCAGGGTTTAGGTCTGTGCGCTTCTCAAGGGGTCTTTAGGTCCGTGGGGAAGGTGAATAGTCATGGCCAAACCAAAAGCTTCGGTCACGAAAGACATGTAAATGCAGAGTAAAAAGCCTTTGCTTCAAGCCTCAGAACTGTATGACAGCAAGGCTGCGAGTTAGCCGAGGGCCGATGGTGTGGCGGAGGCAGCAGCAGCTTCCCAGCTGGACGGTGGTGGCCCTGGGCTGCACCTGCCACGGGATCCCGGCTGAATCTGTAAAATGCCGAGGTTTGGTTTAGCTCCGTGGTGTTCCATGCTGTGAAAGCCGCGTCCGGCCCAGAGCAGGTGCTCAGATGTTTACTGAAGGAACAGATGAATACAGGGATTCCAGGCGCGAGCCAGGGCTGGCTGGGGAGACGGGACTTTGGGCAGTTCCCGAGCTCCTCACCTGTGCCCCCGTAGGCTGGTTGAGGCCTAGTATTGGGGTTTGCTTCTTTGAGAGATGTTCGAATGGCCCTCGATCAGGCGAAAGTCAGCACGCTCCTGATGCTGACGCCTACCCATCCCTTCACCTCACTGTCCCATCCCTTAGACTTTTCAGGAGGCGGAAGTTGCAGGAGCGGAAATGTGCCTTCGGTCGGGGGGTCAGGTAGGAAGTGCTGCAGGATTCCCCGGGCTGCTGTAAGGAAGTGGCGCAGCCGGGGCGGCGGACAAAGATTAACCCTTCAATTCTGGAGGCTGCAAGTCTGAAAGGCAGGTGGCAGGAGGCTGGGTTCCATCTGGAAGTTCCGCGGAAGGGCCTGTTCTGTGCCTCTGTCTCAGCTTCTGGGGTTCCTCAGCTTGAGTGCACCTCACTCCCGTCTCTGCCTCTGTCTGCAGGTGGCCTCCTCTGTGCGTCTCTGTCCCCGTTTCCCTCCTCTTGTAAGGGCAGCAGTCATTGGGTTAGGGCCTGAACAGAGGTAGCTTGACCAGTGGTTAGAAGAGAGTGGAAACGAGCTACTAATTGGAAGTGACTGGTTCCTCGGACTTTGATTGCATATCCATGTTCCTAAACCTGGAACATAGTTTCCACGGAGCGGAAATGTGGATTCCAGTTTATCACGGAGCAAATGGATGACATGGGCCATTGAGGAGGATTTTTTTGAGCATGCGCTGAAATCATGTTCTCCTAGCTTTAAAATTACTGGAAAACCTGCCACCCTTGCCCCCCAGATTAAGCTGCTTTGTCACTCCCACTGTGTCTTGCCTCGTCACCAAATGGTGGTGGTTTCTGATATTCAGATACAGCTAAGGGTCACTTGAATCTTTTTTTTTTAAGATTTTATTTATTTATTTGACAGAGAGAGAGAGAGAGATCACAAGCAGGCAGAGAGGCAGGTAGAGAGAGGGGAGGAAGCAGGCTCCCTGCTGAGCAGGGATCCTGATGCGGGGTATCGATCCCAGGACCCTGAGATCATGACCTAAGCTGAAGGCAGAGGCTTTAACCCACTGAGCCACCCAGGTGCCCAAGGGTCACTTGAATCTGATGGGGCAATCAGTTCTTTACTGAGTGTCACAAGTTGGGGTCTTTGGGAAATGGGTTCTCTGGAAAACAGTCGTAAACTGTTCAGCATGCTGATGTTGGTTAAGAAGTACCCATGGGGGCGCCTGGGTGGCTCAGTGGGTTAAAGCCTCTGCTTTCGGCTCAGGTCATGATCTCAGGGTCCTGGGATCGAGGCCCACATCGGCCTCTCTGCTCAGCAGGGAGCCTGCTTCCTCCTCTCCCTGTCTCTCTGCCTGCCTCTCTGCCTACTTGTAATCTCTCTCTCTGTGTCAAATAAATAAATAAAATCTTAAAAAAAAAAAAAAAGAAGAAGTACCCGTGGGGCAGTGCCTGGTGGTGCTGTCAGTTAAGTGTCTGACTGTTGGTTTGGGCTCAGGTCATGAGATCGAGCCCCCATGTTAGGCTTCGCACTTAAGAATCTCTCTCCCCATGTTGTCTTTTTCTCTTTTTTTTTTCCTTCTAAAACATCTTGAAACTTCTGTGTGTGTGTGTGTTTCTTTGTTTTAAGACTTTATTTATTTATTTGACAGAGAGACAGCGAGAGAGGGAAATACAAGTAGGGGCATTGGGAGAGGCCGAAGCAAGCTTCCTGCTGAGCAGGGAGCCTGACGCATGCTCAGTCCCAGGACCCTGGGATCACAACCTGAACCAAAGGCAGATGCTTAACGACTGAGCCACCCAGGCGCTCCATCTTTCTCTCTTAAAAAAGGTCCCTGGAAAAATAGCTCAGTCCCCAAAATTTTGGGACCTATTTCATGTGAATTTAAAATCCTTTTTTTTTTTTAAGATTTTATTTATTTATTTGACAGAGAGAAATACAGTGAGAGAGGGAACACCAGCAGGGGGAGTGGGACAGGGAAAAGAAGCAGGCCTTCCTGCAGAGCAGGGAGCCCGATGTGGGGCTCTATCCCTGACCTGAGCCGAAGGCTGACGCTTAACGACTTGAGCCACCCAGGTTCCTCTGAATTTAAAATTCTTTAAAATTTAATCCTACCTTCTTTTTCTCCCCCTGTTTGAATTTCTCCTGTTTTGATGATTTGAAGGACTCCTGAAGGGGGATCCTTGATCAAAAGGTGCAGACCCTTGCTGATCACGTCCTCCCTTTTGGGGCCAGAAGGACCCTTTGGGTAGTTGCAGGTTATTACCAGACAGTCTGTAGTGGTGATGGAGCTTCACTCTGGAGTTAGATTAACCTACTTGCAGATCCCAACTCTTCCTCTTTCTTGCTGTTTGGAGAAATTAAGTTTCTGTTCTAAGTTTCTGTGTCATCTGTACAAAGGGAAGAATACTGTGTCTGCCTCCTGGGGTGCTGGAATGCAGTGAGCATCATGTAGAACCACTTTGGTAGTAAATTCCAGAAACCTAAGCTGCTGCTGCTGTCGCTGGAGGAAAACCACATTTATGCTATGAGAAAGGAAGTACCTTCATTCACTAACTCTAGACTTGGGTGACTGAGCAGTTATAGTTATGATCTTAGCAAACTGCAAGTAGAAGGAAGTGTTCCTAGCCAGTAAAGGATGTCTGCAGAAAACCTACAGGGAACACCAGTTTTAATGAGGAAGTGTGGAAACATTTCCTGTGTAGCCAGGTACCGGACAAAGGACAGCCTGCTGACGCCGCTTCTCTCCATTGTCCCGCCGAGTGACAGCGGGCCAGCACGGCCAGAGAACAGCATTGCCCTGCCCAAGGATCGCCGCGCTAGACACACAAAATCATCATCTGTAGGAGATGATTCTGTGTAAAACCTAGGAGAGTCTCTGGCCTAGTATCTAGGAATAAATGTGCTGAACATGAACACTGATTTGAAAGATCTAGGGGGAGGCCTAAATAAATGGAGAAATGGTCCTTGTTCATAAATGGGAAGACTCCGTGGTGTAAAGTGGTCTGTTTTCCTCAAATTGATCTATATATTTAATGCACCTCCAGTAAAAACCTCAGCAGGGTTTCTCACAGAGTGTGGTGGCCAATCCTAAAACGGCAGGAATGAACAAAGGGCCAAGCCTGGAAGACACTCCCGAGGAGCAGTCTCGATCCTCGTGTGAAAGTCTGGTAGGTCAGACAGCGCGGTGTTGGGGGGGGACGCGTAGGCTGAGCACAGAAGAGAGCCCGGGACGGACGTGTGGTTACGTGGAGCTTGGGTCCGGGAGAGGAGTGCAGTTACAGACGCGGATGGAGGGCCGATCCATCAGGGACGCTGGCACAGCTGGGATTCCGTGCACTAGAACAGGCAGTTCAGTACCTGCTTCGCTAATTCTAGACACGGGTAACTCGTAGATGGAGGAAGAACGTGAACGTGTTACTAGATTTGCAAGGTGGCACTGTGGTGACTGAGCCCCGAATCTCTGTGGTTTAAGCACCAGACAGTCCCTCGTGGCTCACATCGTGCATTGGCAGCTGCCAGTTCGTCGCTGTGGTGCCCTTCCAGGTGTCTTCTCGTCCTGAGACCCCTGCTGAGGAAGGGGTCCCGTCGGGGGCACGTTCTTCCTTGGATAGCAGAAGAGGCCACGCCTCATCCCAGGGTCATTTTTAAAGCTGCTTGGACATGGTGTAGGTCACGTCCACTGCGGTCCACTGGCCTCACCAGCCACAGGGGCCCATGAAGGGACACGTTCTCAGTGTGCAGGGAGGCTCTGCTGGTCCATCCCATGACGATGATGGTGGGGATTGCTGTGTAATGGGATGAATGACAGAAACCAAGGGCTGGTTGGAAGCAGTAATTCAGTTTGCTACAATAGAAGAAAAGGTTGAGTACTTTTAGAAGAAAGTACAGATAAGCCTCTTTCTGACCTTGGGGTAGGGAAAGAGGTCTAAGGACTGTGTTTTACTTTTAAAGTACGTGGCGGGGCACCTGGGTGGCTCAGTTGTTAAGCGTCTGCCTTTGGCTCAGGTCATGATTCCAGAGCCCTGGGATTGAGCCCCACATTGGGCTTCTTGCTTGGCGGGAAGCCTGATTCTCCCTCTCCCACTCCCCCTGCTTGTGTTCCCTCTCTCGCTGTGTCTCTCTCTGTGTCAAATAAATAAATAAAATCTTTATTTACTCTTTTTTTTTTTTAAGATTTTATTTATTTGTCAGAGAGAGAGAGAGCACGCACAAGCATGGGGAGCGGCAGGCAGAGGCAGGGAGAAGCAGGCTCCCTGCCAAGCCAGGAGCCCGATGTGGGACTCAATCCCAGGACCCTGGGATCATGGCCTGAGCCGAAGGCAGCCGCTTAACCAACTGAGCCACCCAGGCACCCTAAATAAAATCTTTAAAAAAAAAAAAAAAAAAAAAAANGGCTCGGTCCATACAGCATGCGACTCTTGTTCTTGGGGTGTGAGTTCAAGCCCCGCATTGGGCCTAGAGCTTACTTGAAAATGAGTACATTTGTCACTCAGGGAACTTGGTAACATGGAGATTCTGATTCACTGGGTCTGAGTAAGATCTGACAAAATCCGCTGCCACAGCGACCGGCTCCCCTCTTAAGCCCTACCCTCTGTTGCTCTTGTAGTGAAGTTCTCAGACCCTTGGGCAGGGAGTGGGGGTGGAGAATTGGTTTGTAGGTAGTGACTTGGCATAAATTAAACAGGTCTTTGACCTTGTCAGCGAGGGGTTGAAACAGGAATCTGTAGCAAACTGGGCCCAAATCAGTCCTGTCGTTAGTTACTGGTCGTTAGGTAACATCTGAAAGATGCATCTGGATGACAGTACCCTTATTATCAAATATTTCTAGGGATTATTATTCTTTTTTTTCCCTAGAGTTGTCTGATTTCATATTCACTGGAGTAGAATACTTATTATCAACCCCCAAATTAAATATTTCGTGTAATAGGGAACTTGACCAGAATCTATATGAAAAGCAAAATCAACTTTATATTTAACAGGAGTCATTTGAAAGGTGACTTTTATGTTCAGTGTTTGGATATTTAACTGTTTTCGTTTATGTCCTTTTCTCAGCTGAGCGTGTATATTTCTGTTGTGTTTGTGAGTGCGTATGTCTGCTACTTTTTACATTTACCTTTGTAATGTTTGTGATTTGAACATATCAGTGAACTTTAGCTTTATTTTTTAATTTTTTAAAAGAGATTTTATTTATTTATTTGACAGAGAGACAGCGAGACAGGGAGACAGGGAATACAAGCTGGGGGAGTGGGCGAGGGAGAAGCAGGCTTCCCGCTAGGCAGGGAGCCCGATGTGGGGCTCCGTCCCAGGACCCTAAGATCATGACCCGAGCCGAAGGCAGATGCTTAACTAACTGAGCCATCCAGGGGCCCCTTTATGTGGATTTTTAAAAGGAAAGTAAAGGAGAAGGATATACTTAATGATCTTATTCCTAAATGGTATTTTCAGTTTAACTTTTCAACCCTAGGAAATTAAGGATATAAGGACCCTAGGTGGGCTAGGTCTTCCTTTTAACTTGGCCCTTAGGGAAAAAGTTAAGTCCTTCTTAAAAGGTCATATTTCCCAAAGTGTGTTCTCAGGAGCACAGAAGAGATCTGTAATTAAATGAGTTTGGAAAACGCTGTCTACTTTGTTTCCTTCCTGGAGGATCCAGATGAACGTTACCTTATTAAAAGTTTTAAGATGTCCTAAAATAAATAAGCCTACTTTTGTTTCAGCTCTGGTATTTCCCTAATTCATGCAAGAGGAAGGATTTCTACAGCAAAAATAATAAATTTTTATATCACCTAGAATAAATACACTTTAGGGGAACTTGTAGCAGCTTATAGTTTAAATGATGACTCTCCTCATTTAAATAGCTTCATGGAAGCATATAATTAATGGATGAAAAATACATGTATCTTGAACCTAGTCTGAGTTTTAAATATATATCTTTTTGCAAAATCAAAGAGAATTTGATTTTGGTCCTTTAAAATTTCTAACTAGTAGGATATGTATCAGATAATCATATAAAATGTTTATATTGAATTCGGTATCTCTTATTGAGAGATACCAAATCTTACCAAAATATTGTTTTTTAGTTTCATTTTGAAGAACTGTAATATGTATTATTTAGCTTATGGCTTTATATTAGTATTTTTTAAAATGACATGGTCTTACCAGTGAGCCTCGGCATTTCAGGCCATTCCCCCCCCCCCACCTTTTGAAACTCAGAAGATAGATCACTTTGTAATTTCGAGCTCAGTAGTTGAAAGTTGTAGAATTAAAAAAATTTTTTTAAAGAGTGTGTGTGTGTGCGCAGGGGGGAGGATGGTGGGGCAGGGGGTGCCGAGGGAGAGGGAGGGAGAGACTCTCCAGGCTCCACTCTGAGCAGGGAGCCCGGTGACACAGGGCTTGATCTCATGACCCTGAGATCCTGACCTGAGCTGAAAACAAAGAGTCAAACGGTTAACTGACTGAGCCCCCCAGGTGCCCCGGTAACTGCAGAATTTTTATGCACAGACATTGGACAAGTGACAGTATCGCTTTGAGAAACTGTTTTAATATACCATGACCTAGTATCTTATTTGATAAATGCCTCATCCTTGATTAAATGGGTTTCATCGTATTAGAACCTTTTGCATTTTCAGAATTCTAAAAATCTGCTTGTTTAAATTTTTTGTTTCTAAATAAACTTGCTTGGTGCTTTTGAAAATTTTTCTTAGAGTCAAAGGTCCATATAGTTTCTCCTAATTGAAGTTTCTAAATTTCTGAAATTCAGTTTCATCAGTTTCCAACAATTTTTCTGAAAACTTTTAGGATTTCATACTAACGAACTTTGTTTTAATGTTTGGCTCTTGTTTAGTAGCCATATTATTGTTTGCCGGAGGACTCTTTCAGATCACGGTGTATATACTTAGTCCTTCCCTCTGACTCAAAGGACTTTCCGCATGGTTTTTCTTTTTTTTTTTCTTTTTTGAAGATTTTATTTATTTATTTATTTGAGAGAGAGCACAAGTAGTGGGGAGAGGCAGAGGGAGAAGCAGAGTCCCCGCTGAGCAGGGACCCTGATGTGGGGCTTGATCCCAGGACCCAGAGGTCATGACTTGAGCCGAAGGCAGACGCTTAACGGACTGAGCCACCTGGGCACCCCCATCCCCTCGCCCCCGCATGGCTTTTCGTTCTCTAAACTGGCTGACGTGTGGTTTGCCCCTTCTAGGAAAAAACGACGTTTTCGTAAATCTCCAATAAGGACTTTTTTGAAGGCACAAAAACCACCATTTTGTAGCCCTGCTGGTGAATTCTGATGTCTAACAGATCCAGATGGATGATAAACGCTGGTTACTGTAATGTGATAACTTGCGAAGAGATTTCAATCTGGGAAGATCAGCCCAGCTTTTCAAACCAGAAATATTAACAGATGAAAATGAGTCCTCAAATAACTGGCCACGGAGTAAAAGTTAGAAATAAAACAATATTACTTTGCATGAGCAGTTTGTCTCCCTCTGGTTAGGCCCCTTACACCTCTGAGAACTTAGAGGCCAACCCAGACGTTGCGTTCTGTAAGCACTCACCAACAGCACACCAGCGGGGGAGGGTTTATCCAGGCTGGACTGGAAGATCTTTTCTTTAGTCTCATTACACACGTGATGTAGTTCCCATTCGCTTCTGCTTTAGTGGAAGTGTGTCCTGTACTTCGAGTCTCTGTGGAACCGGGTCCCTTCATTTCACCTGTCATCCTTACCTAGTTGGTTCCTCCTTTTTCTTATCTGTTCAATTTAGAGATTAACCGGGTCTGTTATGTGTCCGCAATTTAGTAAGACCTTTGCTAGTTCCTGCTACTTTGGGGTAATGCACTTCCCTCTAAGAACAACCCTACATTCATGAGAAGATTTCATTTTACTTGTCACTGGAGAATAGACAGTAATCAGTTTATTTCTGACAGCCTGGCTTATGAAAATGGAAGTTAATCTTTATGCAGTTCTTCCCGTCTGTGTGGAAAGCACTCGTGTCCCATACGGGTCTCATTGCTTACGTTGTCTTAAACAGAATCCTTATTCACTTCCGAGGACTTGGCACATTTCTAGATGGGGAAGTGACTGTAGGTCTGACTCTCCTTGCCTACATCAGTTTTTAGATACAGAAGCTTAATAGGTATATATGACCAGCTTTTATTTTTAGCCTGTCATTTTTTTCAGTGATAAGAGTTCTGGTTTAGGCTGTAGATTCTCTGTGGATATTCTGTTTTGGCCATAAATTAGCTCTGAAGGCATGCAACCTACTAAAGAAAATGAGCGATCCCTTATGTTCCAAATTGATGCACTGAGATTACGTACGTGTGTGTAACTAGCTCGTTATAAATGTGCACTCTCGGATTTGCCAGGTAAATATTTAGGATCTTTGTGAAAAGTAGTAGAATCTAAAAGCTAAAGTCTTAGTAGTTCAAACATCTACTTTCTTTATTCTGTTTTCTTCTATTTGTATTTTGTGTATCCTTTACTCTTCCCCTTCAAAGGCTTTTGTGTGTGTGTGTGTGTGAAAATTGTATTGATACTGAAATTGAGGAATTATGAAAAGACCGTTTCAGGTAACTCAGGCCCTTGAATATTGAGCACTTTGTCAAATTTATGGTGAAATTTGTAGTGAGGAAGACCAGGTAAAAACATGTAGTTATGGGGCGCGTGGGTGGCTCAGTGGGTTAAGCCTCTGCCTTCAGCTCAGGTCATGATCGCAGGGTCCTGGGATCGAGCCCCTCATCGGGCTCTCTGCTCAGCAGGGAGCCTGCTTCCCCCTCTCCCTCTGCCTGCCACTCTGCCTACTTGTGATCTATCTCTCTCTCTGTCAAATAAATAAATAAAATCTTTAAAAAAAATGTAGTTATGTGAAGGCATGAATTGCAAAAGTACCAAACTAGATCAAAGGGAAGGTGGAAGGCAGTGGGTTTCAGTAGGAAAAAGTATAAGTTGATTACCTAAGGGTGAAGCCCAAGGCCCATTAACGTAGGATGGTAAATACAGAAGGAACAAACCTGACGGTCTTTGATTTTGTATCACTACGGGCATGCCCAGTACCTGGCACACGCGGTGCCTGCAGCACACGTGTGAGTGGTGGAAGAATGAGTTGGGGCTCCTAGGCTAGAGTCGTTCCCCACCTGGCGGCTGAGACCTTGACAGGGACCCAGTGTTTTCCCATACACGCTAGTATTAGGAATATTGGGTTTCCCAAGGCTGCCTCTCAGATTTAATTGCCCCATTTAGATTTGGAAAGTGTTTAGTTTGACACAGTTTTGCTCACCTGCATTTTGCTAATTAGCAGGTGGGATATGTCACAGTTTGGCTTTGGGGAACTTTCAGCCTTGCTTGTGCAGGAACCCACACGCAGGAGGCAGTTGGGAGAATAGTGTGGATGCATGTCATTGAGAAGCAGAGAGCAGGGACAAGTGAGTGCCCGCAGTGTCCCAGGAAGCGAGCGGGGTGGCCTGAAGTAGTCGGGGCGGGGGGGGGGCTTCTTAGAGGAGAGAGGGCAAGGGTTGGCTCGTTAATGTTTCAGCAGGGCTCATGCTGCAGCCCTTCCGAAACCTTCCTGAGCATGTTACTTGAGTCTTTTTTGTGAGTTAGTTTTTCTTTTTTTGGCAGTGTTTTAATTTACCTCCTTCGAATATTCTACCCCAGTTGACCAGAATGCTGGTTTTGACTTTAGCGTTGCTTCCTATCAAGAGTTCTACATTTTGCCCCTTAAAGTAGTCCTTAGGGCTGTTGACACCTGTGACTGCCTTCCCCGCCCCCCGGCATGGGAGAGGAGCGTTCCCCCCGACTGCCACTTGGAGTGAGGCCGTGAGATTTGCTTTGACTGGGGAGATGTGGGGCTCACTTCCAGGAGGGAGTTTCCAAAGCACTGGTGCATGCTTGACGCAGATTTTCTTTGCCACTGGTTCCTGGACTAGCAGGGTTCAAGGCTGGTGACGGTACTGTCATCTTGTGTGCAGAGTCCCGGAGCGATTGTGCTGTGATGATGCTGACCATTCCTGCCAGTCCAGGGTGGACCTGGCTGCTGTGATTGGGGATTGTTTGTTTCTGCAGCATAATCCACCCTGTTTTGACTAAATAACCTTTCTTCGTGAATTTTGAACCTTGAAATTTGGGCCCCATCCAGGTTATTCTCAGTTTTCTTTTTGCTTTGTCAGTCAGCGTCATGGTTCTTGCCATTCTGTATACAGTTTGATGTTGTCACCGAACCTTCCATGATTACTTTCTACTGTAATGACATTTGACCTGAAGAAATTTGAGACCCACCCAACACAAAGGCAGGAGTTTTCCACTTCCCTCAGACCGCCCCTCTGGTCTCAGAGCCTTGCTTAGCATCCCGTCTTCTGGGGATGAGGGGAGCATCTCGTGCAGTCCACAGGTACAGGGAGGAGGGCCTGGATTCTGTTGAGCCTGTGACTCTTCGCTTAGGCCAGCACAGGAGAGAAGCAAAGCCAGTATTGTTCAGTAGAACTTCTGCAGTGACAGAAGTGTGTTTGTACAGTAGCTGCTAGCTACATGTGGCCTTGAGCTCTTGAAATGTGGCTGGTGTGGCCGATTTTTTTCTTTTAAGGTTTTATTTATTTATTTGTCAGAGAGAGCAAGAGTCCAGGCAGGCAGAGTGGCAGGCAGAGGCACAGGGAGAAGCAAGCTCCCCGCCAAGCAAGGAGCCCGACTCGGGACTCGATCCCAGGAGCCTGTGATCATGACCTGAGCTGAAGGCAGCTGCTTAACCAACTGAGCCACCCAGGAGCCCTTAGATTTTTAATTAAAATGTTAAATAGCCA
Organism: Ailurus styani; assembly: GCA_002007465.1. NCBI lineage: Eukaryota > Metazoa > Chordata > Mammalia > Carnivora > Ailuridae > Ailurus > Ailurus styani. The sequence continues at coordinate 2,491,498 of LNAC01000189.1, forward strand.
TATTTGACTGGGGGCTGGCATATTGGACCCTAGCACAGCACTGGGAAGATGTAACATTAGGTGAAAAACAGAGAATACCGAAGTAATGTACTAGTATTTAACCTGTTGAAAACCTGTTGAAATAAGAAAACATTTTAAGTTCCACGCAAAAGGGAAAGAGACACTGGTAATGACCACACAGAAATACCGTGAATTAAATTAAGGTGGAGAAATTGTGTGTGAGTGTCCGTCTGTTTCCATATTTAGAAAAATACTTTAACCAACTTTTGTAATGAAAGTAGATGTGATCCACTTGAGCGGAAAGCAGAAGTGCTTGGAGAGTAAAAGAGCCAGGCTGTCGGCCGAACAGATTTCCCTGCACAAGACCTGTGCTTTGCGCCGAGAAGTGCGGTTTGGACCCGTTGACGGGTGCTCTTTGTGACGGGTTACCACTCGTGCCCCTGGAGAGCGTGCCACAGATGGTAGCTGCGAGCCATGGCAGAAAGGGATGACGCTTTGAAATACCTGTAGTGTGTTTTCAGCAGATCTAAAAATCCACGTGCCATCCTGCGGAAGAAGAAGGGAAACACTTTGGCATTTGAATTCAGCCGGTCACTTGTCTGCTCCTCTTGAGCTCTGAGAAACTGACGGCAGAGTGTCTGTTTCCTCGAGCTTCGGGGCGTCCCTGCTGCTTGCGCCCGAGACGACTCTGTCGGCACACCAGTGGGGCTGTCATTTGAGTTACTTCTAGGATGTGTGTGGTGTTACAGAGAGGACCGAAAGACAGCGTTTTATCTCTTGGAACTTTGTTACACAAGGGAAGAGATTCTGGAAGATCAGTGAACTCCTTCAAAATGACCCTTTATCCCATTGCAAAAAGAGCCTTCAGTACTAAATTACTCCTTTGAAACTTGTGGCCGTACCATGTCTTAATTATTTGTTGAAAAGTACTTAGCAATAACTTAAGTTCTAGATCTGTTTTCTTTTTTTCTTTTTTTTTTTTTAAAGATTTTATTTATTTATTTCACAGAGGGAGAGAGATCACAAGGAGGCAGAGAGACAGGCAGAGAGAGAGGGGGAAGCAGGCTCCCCGCTGAGCAGGGAGCCCGATGCGGGCCTCGATCCCAGGACCCTGAGATCATGACCTGAGCCGAAAGCAGAGGCTTTAACCCACTGAGCCACCCAGGCGCCCTGTTTTCTTTTTTTCTTAGTGGACAGATCATTTGGAACTAATTCTATGACTCTGAAAACATATAGACTAGATGGTTAAAGAATTAAGTGCTTTTATTTTTTAAATAATAGTGTGTTATTTGTTGCAGGGGGAAAGGTCTATGACTTATCAGTCTTACACAACACACAGCGCTCACCACAGCACGCAGCGCTCACCACAACACATACCCTCCCCAGTGTCCATCACCTGTCACCTGTCCCCCACCTCCCCTCAGCAGTTTTATTTTTAAAATTCAGTTTGTTGGGCGCCTGGGTGGCTCAGTGGGTTAAAGCCTCTGCTTTCGGCTCAGGTCATGACCTCAGCGTCCTGGGATCGAGGCCCGCATCGGGCTCTCTGTTCAGCAGGGAGCCTGCTTCCTCCTCTCCCTGTCTCTTTGCCTGCCTTTCTGCCTGCTTGTAATCTCTCTCTCTGTGTCAAAATAAATAAATTAAATATTAAAAAAAAAATTAAAATAAAATTCAGTTTGTTATGCTAGTCCCAGATATAACCCTAAACGTCCCAGGCCCCAGAGGTTTCCTGGTGGGGTATCTCGAGAGGGAGCAGGACATCATGGGTAATCCCCCCCCCCACCCCGCAGCACTTGCACGCTCAGATTAATATTAGTCCTGAGGGCTTTGATCGATCCCCACGCCTGCACGGAGTTGCCCCAGTCTTGGGGGAAGATTTTCACTCATCACCAGGGCTGTTTTTAATCCTTGATTGGAAGTAGCAATTTCTAGAAATTGTACACTGGGCCTCAGAAAAAGCCCAGGGTGTGCTGAGCTTCTCTGGGTCTGCTATTTGAGGGTGGTGTGGCTTCTCGGTGCAGTGACCGCTCTGCGGGTATACACATTTCAAAACAAATAGAAAACTGGGCAGGAAAGGGGGCCGTCATATTTCTGTGTCCATCCTCTGCGCCTTAACCACTTTGAGTTCTTTGCGGTGTCACGTTTGATTTGTAGCAGAGAACTAACATATTAACAAGAGGGAAGGCTTTGATGTGACTAGAAACTAGGTTCTTATAAATGAAGGAGATTTCATAGTTTTTTGTTTGTTTTAAGGATAGTAAGGAAATCGAGAATTTGTGTTCTAAAAGAGTACTGTATTTACATAAATACTAGTGCACGTTATCTGATCACTGAAGGAATGTGTAAGAGGAAGCAGATACAAACAGTTTGGGGTGTACTTTGTCACAGTACCTTCCATTTATGTGACACTTTATGAAATGCAAAGGCCACAGAAACAGACGTACTTCTGTGCTCATTGCAACAAACTTGTGAGAGATTGAGGTGTAGAGAGAGCATGTATTTATTATTGTGTTTTACAGATGAGAAAACAAAGACCCCAAGAAGTTATGGGCACAAAACGAGCTATTAAGTAGCAGAGATAAGACTGACTACAAAAACCTAGATGTTATGACTGCTAGGCTCATGAACTTTCCACTCTTCTGTGCTACCTGCAAGAATTAAAGAAGACATAAGTGGTATAGAAACTTCCATAGGCATTTGAATTAAACCTCTATATGTTTTTTTGCATCCTTAATGGAAACCATTTAAAGTTTGATGTAAAAAAAGACAAAAATAAAATAAGTGTGTTATAGTGGGACTTTTTCTTTCTTTTTTTTTTTTTCAAGACTCTATTTGAGAGAGCGAGCGAGAGCATGAGTAGCAGAGAAGGGCAGAGGGAGAGGGAGAAACAGACTCCCTGCTGAGCAGGGAACCCAGTGCAGTCACCCAACGACCGAGCCACCCAGCCGCCCCAGTGGTGCTCCTCTTTTGGAGGAGGACCTGGGTGACGCAGTCAGTTAAACATCTGACTTTGGCTGAGGTCACGATCTCAGGGTCCTGAGATGCCGCCCTCATCAGGCTTCCTGCTCAGTGGGGAGTCTGCTTGTCCCTCTGCCCCTCCCCCTGCTTGTACTTCCTTTCTCTCTCTCTAATTAAAAAAAAAAAAATGAAAAACTTTTGGAGAATTTAGTTAAACCAAAGTGAAACTTAACTTCATCCTGACTAAATTTCACATTTAGAATGAGCATAACAGACAGCTTGAAATTTGGGTGTTTGCCAGCTCTGTTCTTGAACTTGTCAGGCAGACAAGTTAAATGGGTTTTGCCTAGGTTTGTCAGGCCACTGTTTTGACCATGTGGTAGATCGTACCCAAAATGAGTTTTATTTAAAAATCATGAGCCTGGGTGGCTCAGTTGGTTAAGCAGCTGCCTTCGGCTCAGGTCATGATCCCAGGGTCGTGGGATCGAGTCCCACATCAGGGTCCTTGCTCAGCAGGGAGCCTGCTTCCCTCTCTGCCTCTGCCTGCCACTCTGCCTGCTTGTGATCTCTCTCTCTGACAAATAAATAAATAAAATCTTAAAAAAAAAAATCACGAGCCAACATACCTAGGAGTTTTCTTTCAGTTCCGAACTGGAAATAGAGTCCCACATTCAGTCAAGTGTTCACCCCTCTATCAGAGGCTTGTTTCTTAGGGAGAAGCAGCTTAGTTATGGCCCAATATTCTGTACCTGGGTCAGCTGCTAACAGTTTGCGGTTCAAAATACAGAGAATGGACACTGGCTCCAGGAACATGTAGACCTGCTGTTACGGTACAGGGAGCGCCATCTTGTACTGTTTCTGTCTCAGACCCTGTTACCAGGATCCACTCAGAGTTACTGCTTGGACAGCTGCCAAATAGCCTGTCGGTACCAGACTTCCCAGCCTCTGCTCTTCTCCATGGTCCTCTGCACTCTGAACTGTAGAGAGTAAGAAAAAGATCATAACCGCTAGTGACTCTAGGGATATGGCCCATTATTTAAAAATGATACGGCGTCAGCTGTTGGACAAGTTCGAGAAGAGTTCCGTTAGGGTTTTTCCAGCTTTGAGGAGATCTTGGGGGTTCAGTGTACTTCATTTTGCATTTGTATGCTGATTTTTTTTTCTCACCCCCTTCTTGAATCCTTGCACTTGGCTGAAGAAGTGTGAAATCTCTCAATGACAACAGAGAGAATCCTGTGGTTGGGTTGAACCCCCCCCCCTTTTTTTCTTTTAGAGAGAGAGCTGGGGAGATGCGAGGGAGAGAGGAAATCTCAAGCAAGTTGCATGCCTCTCTTGGAGCCTCACACAGGGCTCCATCTCACAACCTTGAGATCATGGCCTGCACTGAAATCAGGAGTTGGGACATTCGACAGACTGAGCTACCCAGGTGCCCCGATTAGTTTATAATTTAGTTCTCTGTGGTTGGAGAATGTATTTTAAGTTTGTTGCAACTTTCTTTAGAGCCCAGAATACAGTCTTCTGTCTGATTGTTGATAATGTTGCTCTAGTTTTCTAGTAAATCCTTACTGACTTTCTCTTTACTTCTTTCAGTGATTTTGTTTCATTAGTGGAATTCTCTTTGAAAGATACTGAAATACTAAGAAAAACGTAGTTACACTGTTTCTGCTGCTCTTTGTTCCTTTGAGTGGGTGCATCTTTTGTTCTGGTGTCCTTTCACTTCTGCTGAGCTTTCTGATGGCTGTCTCCTGCGTCTGCTGCTGCTGCAGGAATCCTCCAGCTTTTGCAAGTCTGAAAAAGTCTTTGTTTCACCTTTGTTTTGGAAGATTTTGTGATGAGTATAGAATTCTAAGTTGATGGATTTTTCTTCCGGTTTTTAAACATTTTTTGCCTGGTTATCGTCTCCTTTGCATGTTTCCAACAAGAAACTTGGTGTCCTTATTCATCCTTTGCTGTGTTCTACCTAATGTCTCTCTTCTCCCCAGCAGCTTTGAGCTTCCCTGAACTATTTGGACAGTCTGGCTGCAGGAAACCTAGGTGTCAATTTCTTCTGTTTCTTGTGATTAGAGTTCAATGAACGTCTCGGATCTGTGTTCTTAGTGGTCATCAGTTTGGGAAACTGTTGGTCATTATTTCTTCAAATACTTCTTTGACCCCTTCTTTTTCTCCTCCAACTAAATGTGTGTTCGATTTCTGAAAATTGTCACACAGCTTGCTGAAGCTGTGTTATTTTATTCCTTTCTTTCTGTTTCATTTTTTATGGTTTCTTTTGCAGTTTAAGACTCCAGACTTCTTCTGAAGTTGCTGATCTGCCATTACCCTATGTTGCCTGTTCCTCTCTGACATTGTAGTTTTCATCTGTAGATATTTGAATTTCAGTCTTCTGTGTTTTCTGTTCTCTATTCATCACATATATGGCCTTTTGTCATAGTAACTGCTTCAGAGTCCTTTCTGCTAAATCTGACTTTTGTATCAATTCTGAGTTGGTTTCAGTGAATTTATTTTTCTCTTAATTTCTGCTTCCTTTGTGCCTGCTGCTTTGCATGTCTGCTAATTTTTTATTAGGTGCCAACCATTGTAAATTTTACTTAAAAAAAAAAGATTTTACTTACTTGAGAGAGCACACGCAGGGAGAGGAGTACAGGGGGAAAGAGAAGGAGGGGGAAAAAATCTCCAATAGACTCCACGCCAAGCTTATACCCTGATGTGGGGCTCAATCCCATGACCCTGATATCAGGACCTGAGCCAAAACCAAGAGGCAGACGCTGAACTGACTGAGCCCTCCAGGCGCCCCTGAATTTTACTTTGTTAGTTGCTAGGTATTTTTTGTGTTCCTATAAATTTCTTGAGGTTTGTTCTGGGACTGTAGTGAAATTAGAAATAGTTTGGGCCTTTCAGGTCTTCCTTTTAGGATGTGTTAAGCACAAACTGTTATGTCTAGGGCTAGTTGCATCCCCTTATTAAGTTAGGAGTCTTCTGAGTACCCAGTATCCCTGAACTTAAGGAGGTTTTCAAGTCTGGCTGGTGGGAAACGGCACTGTTCTTGCCCATGCTGAGAGCATCAAGTCCTGTTGCCTCCTCGGCTTCATGATGATCCTTCCCTGTGCTTAGGGAGTTTCCTTGTGTGCACAGCCTGAGTAATACCCTACTGAGTTTGTGAGGGCTGCCCTCTGCCGAGCTCTGGTGCTGTTTGCTGTGAGCTCAGGCTGCCTTAGATCTTTCACCCAGCTGCTTCAGCTGTTGCTTCATCTGCTCTCAGTCTTGGTTGATCTTCATTGAATCAGTTTATCACCTTGCTTAAGGGGATGTCCCCAGAATTCAGTGTATTGTTTAATTGATGAACTGTATGGCATACTAAGAGTCAAACATACTAAAGAATAATGAAAAATATTTTAATTTTGAGAGCGCCTGGGTGGCTCAGTGGGTTAAAGCCTCTGCCTTCGGCTCAGGTCATGATCTCAGGGTCCTGGGATCGAGGCTCGCACAGAGAGCCTGCTTCCTCCTCTGTCTCTGCCTGCCTCTCTGTCTACTTGTGATCTCTATCAAATAAATAAAATCTTTAAAAAATATATTTTAATTTTGAGAGTCAGCTGGAAAATTTCAGCAGGTGAAAATTATAGAAAAACATTTGCTTTATCCATATTTATTTTCCATAATTCAAACTTATTTATTTATCGAACAGAGAGAGTGAGAAGGAATGAGAGAGCACAAGCAGAGGGAGTGGCAGGCAAGGAAGATGGAGAAACAGGCTCCTGGCTGAGCAGGGAGCCTGATGTAGGGTTCAATCCCAGAACCCCGAGATCATGACCCAAGCCAAAGGCAGACACTTAACCAACTGAGCCACCCAGGTGCCCCTGTTTTCTATAATTCATAAAAGACAGTATGATGGAAAAAATTTTAAAACATAGTATATACATTAATGACAACTTAATCTAATAACTTAGTCCTATGGTAGATGTAAACATTTTTTCTTTATATTTAACGTAGGTAAACTTACTGTGTAGTTAGTTATTCATGAAATGCAATAAATGGAGTCCTAAATCTTTGGTGGGGTCTTTCAGAGTTCATGTTTTACCAACAATTCTCCTTTAAAAGTCCCTTTTTAGGGCGCCTGGGTGGCTCAGTGGGTCGAAGCCTCTGCCTTCGGCTCAGGTCATGATCTCAGGGTTCTGGGATCAAGCCCCACATCGGGCTGCCTGCTCAGTGGGGAGCCTGCTTCCTCCTCTCTCTCTGCCTGCTTGTGATCTCTCTCTCTCTGTGTCAAATAAATAAATAAAATCTTTAAAAAAAAAAGTCCCTTTTTAAAAAAGATTTATTTATCCGTTAGAGAGAGAGCACGCACGGGAGCTCACGCACAGCAGGGGGAGCTGCAGGTGGAGGGAGAAGCAAGATCCCCACTGAGCAAGGATCCTGATGTGGGACAGGAGGCCAGGACCGTGGGATCATGATCTGAGCCGAAGGCAGACACTTAAACAACTGAACCACCCAGGCGTCCCTAAAGTCACTTTTTTTTTTTAAGATTTATTATTTTTTCTGGAGCAAGAGTGCGTGAGCGGCAGAGGGAGAGGGAGAGGGAAAGGATCTCAAGCAAACTCCCTGCTGAGCAGGGAGGGAGCCTGACAAAGGGCTGAATCTCATGACCTTGAGACCATGACCTGAGCCTAAATCAGGAGTTGGATGCTTATTGGACTGAGCTACCCAGGTGTCCCTAAAAGTCACTTTTGGTAACCCTCTTATTGTCTGCTAAAATTCATGGAAAATCGGAGCTGATGAGATTTACCTGTCACTATGGTAGTTTTCATCTTCTGGTGGCATGAGTGATTTAATAAGGCCGTTAGTTTAGTTTGACATGTTGAAAGTAGGTTAACTCAAGGGAAAAAGCTCTTAAGAGCATGGCATCCTTCACACAAGTAGGCAAACCGTCAGCCAAGGTGTAGTAGAATAAAGCAGGTCTAATCATCCAGCCTGGTGTGGCTATGAGCCAAATCCATGTTTTACCTTAACTTTTATGTAGCCATTGCAAATCTTTTAGCCGTATGAGATGATCGATTACATTTATGAAACCTTTAAGTTAAAGGACTACCTTTTAACCATTGTTTAAATGGAATGACTAGGCAGCTGCTTGTGTCACGCTAAAAAACAAAGTAGCGATTTGTTACGACACAAATTCTTTCAGCATTACAGATGAACCAAATTTTGTTAGCTCAGTCTCTAGAGATAGCAAAATAAACATTGATGTGATGGAGCAAAACACAGCAGTGTAGATTTTGGAGTTTTTCTTTCTTTTAAATGATATGAAGCTTAAAATTTTGAGACGTCACTTATTTTAAAATGTTAAACATTGCAGGAAAAAGAAATCCGTGTTCTGAGACACCAAATTTCAATAAACAGTTCATTTGGATCTTTTTCCCAAATGATCAGTAATTTTTATCTATATATAACGTGTACCTTTTCTCTCTCTCTCTCTCTCATTTTTGTAGGTTCTGCCGGAGACTTCCATTTGGCCTCAATGTGAAAGTAGAGTAGAAAATCGCATCTATATGTGTGTGGCTATCAGGATGTTGACTCACTGGTCCTGCCTGAAGAGGGAACTTCCGTTCTAATGGCTGACTGCCAGCGAAAATAGATGCTTATCCTACATGCCAAGCATCTCTCCTTTTTACTGGAGTGAAAATCCCCTCCAGATACCAACAGAACATCACCTGCAGAAAATGCTTCACATTCTAAGGATGTCAGCAACCTAACTTCATGCGCCCTATCTGTTCAGTTGTTGTGGATGGTTTACCATCTGAAAGCTCCTCAAGCTCTTATCCAGGCCCTGAATCTGTTTCTGAAATGTCTCTGCTTCATGCTCTGGGCCCAGTGCAGACCTGGCTGGGGCAGGAGCTGGAGAAATGTGGCATCGATGCCATGATTTACACCCGCTACGTCCTCAGTCTTCTGCTGCATGACAGCTACGACTACGACCTGCAGGAACAGGTACGTCCGTCCCCCTTGCCGTGGTTTGGGACAATTCCTGGCCGTGTCTGCGTGTGCGCGTTTCTCTTCCTGGAGCGCTTTTTTGCTGTAGGACGGGCTCGTTGGTGCGCCGGCCACACTCCTAACCTGTCGGGGGCTTAAGGGAGCTCTGCCGGTGGTTAGTTCAGCTCCTTGCTCCGTGGGGGGACTTTCTCCATGGGGACCGCATCCTGACTCACCTTTGGTCGCGGGCGAGGGTCTGGGGACCTGCCTGGGAGGAGCCCTGCTCTCTGCCGGGTGGGCACCTCACACTGACCTCACACCGGGCCTTGTAACCCTTGTGTCGGTGATCCTTAACATGCCGGGTTGAGAATTTTATTTTCCTGTTCAATCGCTGGTTAACCAAAGTAGGTGTTACAAACCAGTGGACTTAGAAAGCTGGGTAAGCACGTGACGTTGGTGTAAGTCATTGTAGGTCACCCCGTGAGTGGACCGTTAATGCATTTTATCTGATTTCGGGGCTGAGTGGAAAGTGAGAAAGTAAGCAAATCTAGGTTCTTGAGAAAAAAGAAGAAAGCCCGGTTCTAGTCCCACCCTCCAAGAGTTGCTCCTGAAAGTGAGGCCCGCCCGAAGGGCAGCGTGGTTGTCACCAGTGACCGCATGGGCTCTGGGTGGCTTCTGTGTGCACAGTTCACATGAGACCGAGTGTTTTGTGGCTGTTTTTGTTGGTGCTGTTTTAAACCATTGTTACTAACACTGAGAGCAGGAATAAAGTTTCACTGACAGAACAAAGTGGCTTCACCCTTCCAAGCCACAGAAGAGCCTCCAAGTACTAAAAATACATCATTTCCCCGCTACGTTTAACGTTCATCACTCATCAGCTGCATGGAGTGTGTTCTCTTCCTGCTGGTGTTCCTTATCCTTGCTCGCTGGACGCAGCTGCGTGTTCCCTGCTTGCAGGTCCCTTCCTGCCCTGGCTGCTGAGAATTAGGTTCGCATTTTCAGGGGGTTATAACCTAATAATCAGAAAACATGTTGTGTTGGTAATCACTATCTTGTATGATTTCCTTACTAAGGTTCTACTATTTTCCATCATCTTCCCAGTAAATGTAAAATATATATATGTTTTTAGGGGCAAATAAAATGTAAAATCTACAGACATTAGAATCTTTATTTCCAGGAATGAGGAAGACGCCCCTCTTAACTCTAAAGTCGTGTACTCTTAGGATTGTGTGTCAACAGTATCCACCTGGAAGCACTTCCGTACTGCACGCTGTGGGGCATCGAGAGGGAATGAAACACGGGCCCTCTGTATGCAGAGTGTGTCAGATTCGTCACCGCTCTGATGAGACGTGTTTGTGATTCCTCTGGTTCCTGTCTCAGGAGGGCTGGGGGTCAGGGGCAGAGCAGCTGTCCGTGCCCACCTGCCCAGCTTGGCCCCGTTTCCAGAGGGCTGCTTTGTCAATAGGAAGCAGGACAGATAAAGGTTAGCGAAAACAGACCACGTCTGGAGTTGCAAGGAGAATCCAAAGGGGAATAAAGGCCCCTAAAATACTCTTCTCCGCAGCCCAGTGCTGAGTCCCGTGCCAATGGGGAAAGTCAAATGGAAAACAATACTTGTTTTGGTACGAGGTGGCCTAGGAGGTCGGTTGGCCCTGATGCTACTTTCCCCTGACTCCGGGGGGGATGTGCTCACTGTTCCCCCAGCAGGAGAGGTTAGGCCAGTCTCTGGGCCTCGCCCACCTTCCGTGATTCTGATGCTGGCCCGTCGTATTTCTTGATCCCTGGGTCACATTGTGGTGGCCGTGCTCCTCATCCGGAGGCCAGACGACTCCCCTTGGGGGTCTGTTTCCTGGAGTCTTCTCACGCCCTCCGTGCGCGTCAGTCTAATCTTGACTCGGCACGGGACCCCCTCCAAGGCTATTGCTGCAGCCACGAGCCTTATCTGCCACGTTCAACGTCTGGTCTCTCCTAATCTTGGTTAAAACAACCAACGAAGAGCTCCTGAGTTCTAAGAAACAGATTCTGCACAGGACTGTGCCTCGGCTGCCCAGGATGATTGGGTAGGAGAGAGGCCGGCCGGCGTGGTCGCGGACGCGGAATGCCCAGCAGAGTCGAGAAGGGTTATGAAAGCAGCAGTGGCATCGCCGGTTCCCGGGATGCCCCCAAGAGCAGCACCTCTGACGGGTGGACGCTGGGGACGCCCCGCAGTCACTTGGTTTTTGGTTTTGCCTTTTTTTTTTTTCTAAGCTTTTACTATTTGACAGAGAGAAAGAGGGGGAGAGAGCTCGTGCAAGCAGGGGGTGCGGCAGGCAGAGGGAGAAGCAGGCTCCTCGCTGAGCAGGGAGCCTAATGTGGGACTTGATCCCAGGACCCGGGACCATGACCTGAGCCAAAGGCAGCCGCTTCACGGACTGAGACCCTCATTCACCCCCGCAGTCACTTTGTTTCCACAGATTCTTCTTTCTCTTTTTCCTTCCTTCCTTCCTTCTTTGGCTCAGGATCACCCTGCTCCAGTACCAGCACTCACAGCTTCTCGGGAGCTCGCTCCCTGTCCCTTTCAGATGTGGGTCGGAACCCCAGTTCTAACCAGCCCTGCGGGGCCCCCGCGGCTGCGCCCTGCAAGGCCTCTGCTCGCTCCCCACGGAACCTCGTCCTCTGCTTCCAGACTCGATGTTTCTACTGGAGGCTCGTCTTGGCAGCTGTTAGAAATGCTTGTCTTTCCCAGGAGATTATAAGGTCTTTGAGCACAGAAATCAGGTTTTCATCTTTTTTTTTTCTTTTAAAGATTTTATTTATTTGAGAGAGTGGGAGAGGGAGAGACAGCATAAGCAGGGAGTGGGGGGCAGGCCGAGGGAGAAGCAGACTCCCCCATGGAGCAGAGAACCCAACCCGGGGTGATCCCTGGACCCTGAGATCGTGACCTGAGCCAGAGGCAGACGCTTCACTGACAGAGTCCCCCAGGCGCCCCCACATTCTCATAATCTTAAACATTTTTGACTTCTTGTGAAATAACTCCAAACATCAGAATGACAAAGCAGGACGAGGAGCTCTTGTGTACTCTATACTCAGTCACCTAGTGCTCATATTTTCCTGCTCTTGCTTTATTTCTCTCATTTTGATACTTACCCTGAATAACTCAGCATGTTTCTGAAGGCTGGACTTTCTCTTACATAGCCGCAATAGTTAGAAAATTCAGGAAAATTGGGGCGCACGGGTGGCTCAGTCGTTAAGCGTCTGCCTCAGGCTCAGGTCATGATCTCAGGGTCCTGGGTTCGAGCCCCGTGTCTGGCTCCCTGCTTAGCAGGAAGCCTGCTTCTCCCACTCCCCCCTGCTTGTGTTCCCTCTCTTGTTGTGTCTCTCTCTGTCAAATAAATAAAATCTTAAAAAAAAAAATCAGGAAAATCAACACCAGTGCGTTAGTATACACTGTACGTCCTTGTTCCCTTTCTGTCCGTTGTCCCGGGCTCCCCTCGTCCGGGAGCCGCTCGGAGACCACGCGCTGGCCGTCTGCTCGCTGGTGTTGGCTCCTCCTTTCACCTGGAACAGTTCCGTGTCTTTCCTTGGGGCTGACGAAGGTGGCAGTTTTGAAGATGACAGGCCAGCTGTTCTGTGGCGCGTCCTTTAACCTGCGGCTCGTCTGCTGCTCGCTCCTGTTCAGAGTCGGCGTGTGTGTTGATGGCGGTGACGTTCCGTGGGCGATGGGGTCCCTCCTTTGCCCTGCGCCGCGGTGGACGCTCGCGACGTCGGTCCGCTGCGAGGTGGCGGTGCTGGCCCTGGTGACGTCCGCCGGGTCTCTCCGGTGTGAAGCCGAGCGCTCTTCCCCGTGTAACCGTGCGGTGGCCCGAGCAGGAGACTGGCGCTTCGGCCGTGCCTGGGTGATTCCGCCGGAATCACCTGTAACTCTGGGGACTTTTCTTGCTCCGTGGTCCCCTCTGCATTCAGTAGTTGGCATTCTTCCAGAATGCCCGTCTCGTCTTAAACTCAGCGGCCCCGTTGCACGAGAGCCCCGCAGCGTGGCCAGAGTGGCAGCCGTGGGCTCTCGGTTCCCTAGCATGCAGGTGAGCAGTGGTCTGTTCACACTCGTGGACGTGGACATTCCCGGGAGGTTTGGTGATGTGCCTGAGGCCACGCGGTACTGAGTCAGGATGTAGACTCGTGTCTGCCAGGCCCAGATCTCGTGCTTGCTTTTTATGTTAGAGAGTTTTGTTGTTTCTGTTTGTTTTCCTATGTAACAGATAATTGTGGAATGAATAACAACGCTTGATTGTAAAGGCAAGCTTTAGAAACCATGTGGAATTGGTTTAATGTTTTTTAACGTGCTCGTGGTTTGTGGAGGTGGGGAAAAATTCAGTTATATTAGTTCTCACGTGAATTAGGAGTTGGGTCCTGCAAAGTAAAAGTGTGTGCCACGTCAGGGCGTCAGGTCTCTAACTGTTAAACTAGGTTTGAGTTAAGCTCTTTGAAAATACACACACACACACACACACACACACACACACACACACACACACACACACAATTTTAAGTATAAGCAGACTTCATGCCCAGTACGCAGCCCAGTGCAGGCTTGAAGCCATGACCCTTAGATCAGGACATGAGCTGAAATCCAGAGCTGGACGTCTAACCTACTGAGCCATGCAGTTGCCCCTCAAAAATATAGTCTTACTTAAAATTGGCTAAAAGGGAAGCTTTTGGTAAAACTGTAATTTAAAGGTGGGACTTTCCTTTCCTTGCCTCAAGGTTATGCTGGGTTGATGGTCAACGGCAAGTTCCCCATAATCTTTCATGAGTAGGAAGAGTTATTTTAGGAAGATAGGACTGCCTTTCACTACCCCATTCTTAGAACTTCATACCTTCTGAATTTTCTTCTATAATTAGTAAATTAAAACTATCCTCCAAGAGTTTATTGAAACATTTTTTTGTGTGTCGTTATATATTAACGTGTTCAGCATCATGAAATCTGCATCAGGAGCCTGTGGTGACCACAGAAAGCCCAGCTTGGTCGTGCTTACACGGAAGTGGTGGTACAGACAAGCGCACGCACCCCGAGAGCAGCGAGCCAGCCGCAAGGCCGTGCCCTAGCTCTCCCTGCCTGCGGCCTCACCGTCGCCCCGTGCTCTCCGCCCCTACGCGGAGATGTAGACGCGGTGGTGAAGTCACTTGCCCAGGATCACACTGATAGTCAATTGGGAGCCTTTCTCGATTTAAAAAACGTGAAATGTCCAGGGGTACCCGGCTGGCTTGGGCAGTGAGCCTGCGACTCTTGATCTCAGTGTCGTAGGTTGGATGTAGAGATTACTTAAGAATAAAACCTTACAACTGAGGGTTACTGGGGGGTGGGAGGGCAGGGATGGGGTGGCTGGGTTATGGACATGGGGGAGGGTTTGTGCAATGGTGAGTGCTGGGAAAGGCATAAGCCTGATGATTCACAGACCTGTACCGCTGGGGCAAATAATAAATAAAAAAGTAAAATAAATAAAACAAAATTCTAAATAGTTAAAAAAAATACAATCTTAAAAAAGTAAAAAATAAAAAACTTGGAATGTCCAGAGGCTAGGGCTGACTCCAGTGGCTGCTTGACCCCGGGCCTTCCATAGAATCTGTGTCCCCCCACCATGAAGCTTGCCCTATCTATTGTCTTTATTCTCAAGCACACCCCTGCCCCCCCCCCCCCCTCTCTCTTCCTGGCAGGGCAGCTTGGTCATGGTGTGATTCCTGACCCAACTACTAGGACGAGGGGACTTCGGCTCGGCTACAAGCACCTGGAGCCGTACAGACTAAGATTTGGAGAAGGTGGTGCCCCAGAGGTAGTCTGGGCTGATGAGGGTGCTGAGCTTTCAAAAAGCAGTCCTGCAGGTGCCTGGGTGGCACAGTCAGTTAAGTGTCCAACTCTTAATGTAGCTCAGGTTTTGATCTCGGGGTTGTGAGTTCAAGCCCAGCAGTGGGCTCTGTGCTGGGTGTGGAGCCTACTTTAAAAAAAAAAAAAAAAAAAAAAAGAAGTCTTCTCAAATACAAATGCTTATAAGTTTGGGGAAATGTTCCCTGGTTGTCCTGCATTCTGAGATTTGTGTTTCAGACAAATAAACCATCTGCAGTGTCACCCACTCCTCATGATTGTGTTCTCCTCGTTTCTTCAAGGGGTTTTACCTCGCATTCCTCTGAGATGGTCCTTCCAGGGTCGTCCCTTAATCCGAGCGATTGCTTTAGGTGCTCTTACGATGTTAGACTTTTTCTAGGTGCCAGAGCTTCACTGACTGTTCCAGAAAGGGAGCGACCATGGATTGTGCACAAAAATACAAGAGGGTTTTTTTCCTTGTGCTTTTTATTGAGGCCTGAGGTCTGTACCGAGCAGGGTAGTAATGGGTGAATATTCACGAAGACCCCGTCTATGTAATGACCCCCAGGTAGACGGTTAGCACGTTACTGTGAACACAGAAGCCCCCGGGTGCCCTGCAGCCTCAGCACGTGCCCCGTGTCCAGAGGAGAACCCGGCAGTGTGGCCTGTTTTCCACTCCCTTCCTCTGGGCTCCAGGCACGTAGTGTGTTCTGTCCAGGCCTGGTTTCTTTGCCTCTTAAAGGGCCCTCTTGCCCTGTGCCTAGAACAGGTACATCTCCCCGAGGAGAAAACAGGCCCAGATGTCCACCTCAGGTGAACCGCCCTTGCCTAGGATGCTTATCCCTCCTTGTCTCCTCAAGGCCTGGATGCTGCAACAGTCTCTTGATGTTTCTGCAGAGGTGTTGGTTTGGTTTTGTATTTTATCTGGCTTTTCTGGTTCGTCTGGGCAGGAGAGTTGGTCTGCCGCCACTTAAACCTTTTTTTTTTTTTTATAAAGACTTTAGAGTCATTTCGATTCCCAGTAAAATTGAGAAGAGATTTCCTACATGCCCCCTGCCCCGCACATGCAGAGCCTCCCCCGTTATCAACACCCCCACCCAAGCCGTGCCTTTGTTAGCGAGCCCACGTTGGTACATGATCCCCCGAAGTCCATAACTCACATTAGGGTTCACTGTCTGTGTTGAGTGTTCTCAGGATTTGGACAGATGCAGAGTGAATGACACGTATCCATCATCACAGTATCCTACAGGCATGATTCTCTACCCCGAACACCCTCCGTGCTCCCCTGTCCATCCCTCTCTCCCGCAAGCCCTGGCAGCCGTCGGTCTCTTTACTGCCTCCACAGTTTCATCTTTTCCAGAATGTTAGAGAATTGGGTTCACACAGTATGTGGCCTTTTCACGCTGGCTTCTTTCACCTAGTAATATGCATTTAAGTTTTCGCATGTTTCAGAATTCCCTTTTTTTAAAAATTTATTTTAATTTATTTTAATTTTTTACTTATTTGACACAGAGAGAGAGATCACAAATAGGCAGAGAGGCAGGCAGAGAGAGGAGGAAGCAGGCTCCCCGCTGAGTAGGGAGCCAGATGTGGGCCTCGATCCCAGGACCCTGAGATCATGACCTGAGCCGAAGGCAGAGGCTTTAACCCACTGAGCCACCCAGGCGCCCGAATTTCCTCCTTTTTAAGGCTGTATAATATTCAATGGTAGGAAAATGCCTCATTTTGCGTATCCGTGGACAGTGGGTTTCTTCCATGTCATAGCTATTGTGATTGACACTGCCATGAATATGAAACAGTATCTCTTTGAGACCCTGCTTTCAATTTGGGGGGCAGGGGTGTATACTCAGAAGTGGAACTGCTGGGTCATATGGTAATTCTGTTTAAAAAATCTTTTTTTTTTTAAGATTTTATTTATTTGAGAGAGTGAGAGAGTGCATGAATGGGGGTAGGGGTAGAGGGAAAGGATGAGGCAGACTCTCCTGCTGAATAAGGAGCCCGGCGTGAGATCATGACCCAAGCCGAAGGCACATGCTTAACCCACTGAGCCCCCCAGGCACCCCTCTGTTTTTTTTGAGGAGGGCGCCTGGCTGGCTCAGTGGGTTAAGCCTCTGCCTTTGGCTCAGGTCATGATCTCAGGGTCCTGGGATCGAGGCCTGTGTTGAGCTCCCTGCTCGGCAGGGAACCTGCTTCCTCCTCTCTGCCTGCCTCTCTGCCTACTTGTGATCTCTCTCTATCTGTCAAATAAATAAAGTCTTTAAAAAAAATAAAGGTTTTGAGGAACCTCCAGCAGCTACACCATTTTACATTCCCACCAGCAGTGTACTGGGGTCCGATTTCTCTGTAAAATCACTCACACGTTTGTTATTTTCTGGTTTTTTGATAGTAGCCATGCTGATGGGTGTGAGGTGGTACCTCATCGTGGTTTGATTTGCATTCTCCCCGATGATCACTGATGTTGAACATCTTTTCCTGCGCTTGCTGGCCTTCCGTGCGTCTTCTGTGCAAGACTGTGTGTTCACGTCCTTGCCCAGTTTTGAATTGGACTGTTTCTTGCTGTTGTTGAATGTTGGGTGTTCTCCGTGTGTTTTAGTGTTAACCCCCCATCAGAGACATGGTTGGAAATATCTTCTCCTGTCCTGTGGGCTAAAGTTCAGTTTATTTTTTGTTGCCTGTGCTTTTGGTGTCCTAAGAGATCACTGCCAAAACTAATGTCATGAAGCTCTACCCTATGTTTCTTCCCAGAGTTTTATAGATTTAGCTCTTACATATGGGCCTTTGGTCCACTTCTAGTTGAATTTTGTATATGGCGTGAGGTACGGATCCAGTGTCATTCTTTTGCAGGTGGATGTCCAGTCTTCCCAGCACCATTTGTTGAAAAGACTGTCCTTTCCCATTGAGTGATCACGGCACCCTTGTTGAAAATCACTTGACCACATGTTGGAGAGTCTATTTCTGGTCTCTCTGTTCTATTGCTTTGGTCTAGTGCCTGTCTTTTTGCGAGTACTACACTGTTGTGATTACTGTAGCTTTGTTGCATTTTCTTTTAAATCTCCTAATTGAATTGTATCTTCTAGCTCAGAGTCCGTCGTTGTGGAAATGTACCTGCATTATTTGTATTGCCAGAGGTTAAATAAGAGTATCCCAGTACTGGTTGCTAAGTGGGACTGATGACTTCTGCGTTGGGCACAGCACGTTTATTCCTGGCCCTGCTTGTGACGTGCACTTGCCGTCTCCCACCAGCAGTTGAGCGTGTCACTCCCTGGGGGAGCTGGCATCTGCAGTGTTCCCTGGAGCGTCGTCGTCCTCCTTAACGAAAATGACCACAAAATCTGACCCGTCCTGGGTGCCTCAGGTGTCTCACCCATATGCTGTAGTTCAACATACACTTACTCAACAGACCCTGAATAAGTCATC
The DNA here is from genome assembly GCA_002007465.1 of Ailurus styani. Taxonomy (NCBI): domain Eukaryota; kingdom Metazoa; phylum Chordata; class Mammalia; order Carnivora; family Ailuridae; genus Ailurus; species Ailurus styani. Next base: position 2,509,664 of record LNAC01000189.1, read on the forward strand.
CGTACACACAGGGAATCTGACAGTATAGTCAGAGTAGGAGTTAGCACTGTGGCTGGGCCCACACATTCCTGTCCACAGACTCCCTAAGATGCGTAATAAAAATGTGTTTTTTTGGGGGAGGGGGTAAAACCTTTAAATGAAATAGAGAAAACGGTTTTGAATATAAATAATTGGGCGCCTGGGTGGCTCAGTGGGTTAAAGCCTCTGCCTTCGGCTCAGGTCATGATCTCAGCGTCCTGGGATCGAGGCCCGCATCGGGCTCTCTGCTCAGCAGGGAGCCTGCTTCCTCCTCTCCTTGTCTCTCTGCCTGCCTCTCTGCCTACTTGTAATCTCTCTCTCTGTGTCAAATAAATAAATAAAATCTTTAAAAATATATATATATAAATAATTGCATTTTTATTACTTTTTAATAAATAATTGCATTTTGGGGATGCCTGGGTGGCTCAGTGGGTTAAAGCCTCTGCCTTCTGCTCAGGTTATGATCTCAGGGTCCTGGGATCGAGCCCCATATTGGGCTCTCTGCTGAGCAGAGAGCCTGCTTCCCCCTCTCCCTCTGCCTGCCTCTCTGCCTACTTGTGATCTCTCTCTCTGTCAAATAAATAAAATCTTTTAAAAAATAGTTTAAAAAATTAAAATAAATAATTGCATTTTTTTTAAATGCACACGTCTGCTTTTTTACTCAGTCCATGGATGCCCATGACATGCTAGACACTGTGACAGGTGCCAGAAATCCAGGGCTGACTAGGGATGGTCCTCCAGAGATAGCCGCTAGTTTCGGGACCTGTGAAACACTGACCGCGCAGAGCTGGGGACACTGGATGGGGGACAGTGGCGGTGGGAATGACAGAGACTAGTTGAGCAGTTGAAGGAAGGAGGAAGGGAGAGTGCATGTGAGGTCGTGGAAACAGGAAGGGCCTGTGTTGCGAGGCCAGAGAAGAGCAGAGCAGGGGGTGGGTGTGGGGAGTGAGAGTGGATGGGAGGGTGGACGGATCCTTATGAACTGTTGTGCTGTGGGGGGGAGCACGCTGGCCCCCGGGGCAGACCCATTGCTCTAGAAGGCAGGCCCTGCAGGATGGCGTGTGTGCTGCTGGCAGACCGGCTGGGCAGCTGAACGCAGGGAGGCCAGTGAGGAACTGTCCCTGTTGACTGAGGACCTGGCTGGAATTAACCTGAAGCTATGCTTATTTTTTAGAGGCAGGTCTCCATTCTTTTGAGCAACAGAAGAGGATTTGTTACATAGGCCCTTCCTCAGATTCTAGCTGTATCTTTTATTCACAAGCAGCCAAAAATTTAGCCTCAGTTGGCTTACAGGCAGTGGGGCGGGGAAGTCTCCTATAACTGAACTTCCAGAAGTAGGGCTGGCCCGAACCTGGTTCAGTTCAGAGCTTTCCCGGGTGTCATTAGAGCTTCTGCCCTGCCTGTCTGCCTGCCTGCCTCCCTCCGGCAGCTTGGTCTTGTAGCCAGCTCCCAGAGACGTGGAGGGCAAATGAAAATGAGTGTGGTTTTGGCATCCAGAGGATGTGTTCCTTTTTTTTTTTTTTTGCTCATTTTCAAGTGCCCATGTCTGATTGGTCGCATGCCGGTGTGAGCCAATCTTTATGGCCAAAGGGATGAAACACATGGATTTGTATTAAGCTAGTTAGGATCCGAAGATGGGGGTGGCACTAGTCCCATTCAGACACTTCATGGTTTGGGTTTTTCAGGGCGCTGCTAACAGGAAGGTGTGGGAGGCCGGGTGGGTGCCGAGCAGCCAGCAGCAGACGTCATCGTCCCGCGTATTTCGGCATGGCGTGTTCTTTTTCTCCTTCCAGTTCCTAGTGTTTCCTTCTCAACAGAAGGCAGCAAGAGAAAGTCAATCAAAACTCTCGCCTTATGTCACCTCACAGTAGTGTCTGGAAAAGTACTTGGTAATAGATTTCCATGCCGAGAATGTTCTTTAGCCATATCATCTTTTGGTACTGGGTCACTTTTTCTGTCTTTAAAATTACAACTTTGAGAAATCATCCTTGATTTTACTGAGTCTGTCGAGGAGTTATTTGGCACACGGTCAATATTTTATGTTTGTGCCTAAGTGGACTTGTAATGAGTGTAACATAGGGGACTGAAACTAATAGTAACACAGAAATGTCTTGAACTGTCTTTTTATACTGTGTTCTTTTCAAAGCTGATTATTAGCTCAGTGCTATTGTTTAAGAAGTCCTAATACATTCACACAGAACATGAAGCCAGAAACAAGAGGGAGCTCTCAGATGTAGTAAGTGGAAGAGCCAGAACGCCCAAAGGTGTACCTAATACGCTGTTTGTTCATGTGGCTTTTTCTGCGCGCTTGGTGATGTTTCTGAATGAAGTCTCGCTAAAATTACAAGGCAAAACAGCACGTATCTGCAGAATTTATGAAGCCATCCGAACAGCTAACATTGCTTGACTCACAGATAACGGCAGGCTGCTTTGTACATTTTCATTCTATCCGAAGTGAAAACAAGAAGCAGGCTCCCTGCTCGGGCCCAGCTTGGTGGTGGGACCTCGTCCCGGGTCACACTGCGTGCCGGCTGTGGTTTCCCACTGGCCATGGTGCACGGGGAGCGTCTGGATCTTCACGTCCGTGTCACTGTTCAACTGAGAAGCTTCTGCCAAACTTTCACTTGGGGGTGACTGATCTGCACTACAATGACATGCGAAAAGGCAAATATTAAGAAGAATCTAACAGAATTTTATAAATGTCCTCTAGGCAATTAACATGTTTAATTAAACGCATGCCTGCGGGTTTGTATCAGTATTTGGCAGTATCTGTGTGAAAAGACATTTTTGAAGACGAAGCACACCGAGTCTTATTACAGGTCAGCATTGACAGGGCGGCTAGGGAAGGAGAAGAAAAGACCTCCAGCTTGGAAGCGAGGAACTACAGCTCTCGCCGCTTCGCAGGTGACACCATCTTGTATAGAGGAAATCTGAAGGAATGAAATTAAGAAAATTCCATTTATAGCAGTATCAAAAAGGATGAAATACTTCGGAATAAATCTCACAAAAGAAGTGCGAGACTTGCACCCTGGAAACGTCACTGAGAGAAACGAAAGAAGACCTCGTACATGGAAGGACGTCCCGTGTTCATGATCCGAAGCTCCGCGTCAGTAAGACGGCAGCGCCCCAAGCATTGACCCGCACACCGAGCGGCCCCGTCACAGTGCCCGCTGCCCGTGTTGCTGAGATTGGCAAGCTGATCCTAAAATCCATGTAGACCTTTAAAGGGACTCAGAGTAACTAAAAAAAATCTTGAAAAGAGAGCAAAGTTGGAGGACTCACACTTCTCGGTTTCAAAACTTACGCAAGGCTCTGGTAACCAAGACCACTCGGTCCTGGCATACGTATGGCTACAGGAAATGAAACTGAACGTTCAGAAATGAACCTGTGTATTTACGGTCTAACAAGACCATCCGAGGGGGACAGAATAGTCTTTTCAGTGAAAGCGGCAGAGACAACAGAGGAGCCACCTGTAAAGGAACTTGGACTCCTGCTTCACACCACGTGCAAATATTAACTCCAGCTGGTTTCTAGACATAAAGGAAGGGAGCTAAACTATGACGCTCTTGGAAGAAAACATCGGATTGAATCGTCATGACTTGGAGGAGGCAGTGATTTCTTAGGACACCAAAAACAAGCAGCACAATAAGACTTTAGCACAATGAAAAACTTCTGTGCCCCAAAGGACAAAACGAACATATAGAATTGGAGAAAATGTTCACAAATCCTGTATTTAGTGAGAGACTTGTGTTCAGGTTATATTTTCTTAAAATGGGCCACATATTTGAATAGGCCGTTGGTGTGTCTTTTCTGGACAAATGACAGCAAGCCCCTGAAAGGGTGCTCCACGTCGTTAGTCATTAGGGACGTGAAGACCATGAGGAGACACCCCTTCGTGCACGCCGAGGTGGCAGAATAAAACCCCAGGCAGTAACGAGTGTTGGTGAGGATGTGGAGGGGGCAGAGCCCGGAGGCACTGCTGGTGTGATGGTGAACGAGCCGCTTCGGAAACAGGCTGTCGGTTCTTCAGAAGGTTGAACCCAGAGTTGCCACAGGCCCTGCAGTTCTACTCCTAAGTGTTTAATCAGGAGAACAAAAGATAGCGTCCCTACGAAAACTTGTATGTGAATGTTCATGATAGCCAGTAGGTAAAACAGTCCAAATGTCCATGATGCATCCGCAGATGAAATGCGGCGGAATGTTCCTCAGTCAGAAAGGGGAGTGGAGCAGTGGTACGTGCCACAGCCTGTCTGAAGGATGAGCCTTCGAAACCTCGCACTGAGGGTGAAGGAGCCGACCCAGAAGGAGCTCTGTGGTATCACTACATTCGTGTGAAATTTCCAGAATAGGCAGATCCATAGAGATGGCCGGTCAGTAGTTCCCAGTGACTCAGGAGGGAGCAGAGTGGGGTGGTGGGAAGGGACTGCTAACGGTACCAGGACTCATTTGGGGGCGAGGAATAGGTTTTTTAAAATTTTTATTTATTTACTTATTTATACGTATATATATTATTTATTTATTTATTTTTAAAGATTTTATTTATTCATTTGACACAGAGAGACTACAAGTAGGCAAAGAGGCAGGCAGAGAGAGAGGAGAGAGGAGGAAGCAGGCTCCCTGCCGAGCAGAGAGCCCGATGTGGGCCTCGATCCCAGGACCCTGGGATCATGACCTGAGCCGAAGGCAGCGGCTTTAACCCACTGAGCCACCCAGGCGCCCTATATATTATTTTTTAAGACTATTTATTTATTTATTTATTTGACACAGAGAGAGATCACAAGTAGGCAGAGAGGCAGGCAGAGAGAGAGAGAAGGAAGCAGGCTCCCCGCTGAGCAGAGAGCTCGATGCGGGACTCGATCCCAGGACCCTGGGATCATGACCCGAACTGAAGGCAGATGCCCAACTGACAGCCACCCAGGTGCCCCTGTTCACTCTTTAAGACTCTACTTCAGTGACCCTTCCAGGCTTCCTGAGTGCTTTCTGTGGACCTTTAGAGTAGCAACAACCATCCCCAGGTATCTGCCTTTGTGTATTTCTCATCAGACGGTGCACCTCTGGCAGGCCAGGCCTCCGCTGCGTTCATTCTTGCGATCCCTAGTGCCCCAGAGAAGACGCTGAAGTCATTGCTGGATGATTGGGGGAGTCCACATTCATGGGTAAACCTAGGATTCCAAGTAGGAAGCGTGAAACCCATGCAGATAACCTGTCCTAGCTGAAGAGCAGCACGAGCTCTTCCGAATTTCTCCATTCTTAGTAAATTTTCCATTAAAAACAATAACAACCTTTTTTCTTGAAAAAAGATTTTATTTGAGAGAGGAAGAGCGAGCAAGAGATCATGATTGGGGTAGCAGCAGAGGGAGAGGGAGAAGCAGGTTCTCCACTGAGCAGGGGGCCTGATGCAGGACTCGATCCCAGGACCCCGGGATCATGACCTGAGCCAAAGGCAGATGCTTAACTGACTGAGCCACCCAGGTGTCCTAACAACTTTTGACTTTTAAAGAGTATGACCTAATTATAAGAAAAATCAGAAAGTAATATTAGTGTCCTCCTGCTCACCGAGAGATAAGCTCCTCAGTGACCTCTTGGTTCATTTCTCTGAGACCTTTCTGTGCACAGTAATGTGTGTGCGTGCACGGCCACAGGCACACAAAAAGGGATTGTACTGTTGCGTAGACTGTTTCTCTTACGGATACTGCGGATAGCTTTCTTTGTCAACAAATGCACTTCATAATCTCCTTAATGGCTGTAATAGCTCATCGCCTGGATGAATTATAACTTATTTAACCAAGTCTTCCTTAATTGGCATTTAAGCTTCTGCATGTTTGCCGTGATCAACAGCATTGTGATCAGTATCGCAGTAGCTAAACCTGTGCACACAGTGGTGATTGTTAGGATAATTTCTCAGAAATAGAATTACTAGATTGAAAGTACATGTCCGTGTTTAAGGTGTTTGAGATGGATTGTCAGACTGCCTCCAGAAAGAGCACCCGGCCATGTGAACTGAATTTTGAAAGTCCCTTCTGTCTGTATAATAAAACTTCATCAGGACCTTTGAATGTGTGTTACCTCTGCTGTGCTATAATACAGCTTCAATACTGAAACATGTTTATAATCTCAAGAAGGAGAAAGAGCCAGTCTCAGCAGCTCAAACAAAAAGGAGTCCTGTGTTCCATCATTACACAAATAACTTTTCTACTTTCTTTGTTTTATATACTATGAACAATAGAATTACGACATTTCTTTCTGCCATTGGAAGCTGCAAGTCTGTGTTACTACGGTTCTGTCCTCTGCTCCTCTTAGAGGACCAACCCTATCAGCGGAAGATATCACTGATAAGGAATGTCAGGTTTCAGGTGTAGTCCAGCCAGACCCGTCAGATAAATGGAAATATACTGATAGTACTTACTTGGCCATGAAGCGCATTTTCCCTTGGAAAATTGAAATTGACACCACCCAGCCAGAAAATATGTTTTTCAGGTTCACAAGATCTGCAGACAAGCCCAAGAAATTAAGAAAAGTATGCTAATTATGATGGGTGTAGAGGGAGGGGCTGTTCGCCCACTCTTATCTGGTGGCATAAAAGTACTTTGTATGCATTGGATCAGAATAAAAATTGGGTTACACAGTTGATGGTATATGATTTGATCTTTTAAAATATTTTTATTATTATGCTTTTTCTTCTTCATCTCCTCTTAAACATATATTCATAACCACGTCCTGAGGGCCTGCCGTAGGCCATGTCATCTTCTATATAATTTTAAAAATTTTGCCATTGTATTTCTGGTCCTTTTTTTTCTTATTGTCTCTCCACTGGTTTTAATCATAATTTGTCTAATGGAAGGCTCTTTATTTACTTATGTTTAAATTGAGGGCTTTTTAAAAGGCAAAACAAAGTAGCAAAGCAATTAAAAATATTACTTTAAAGTCCGAGCTTAGGGAAATAGCTGTAAACTTACATCTTAGAATATTTTGTAGCCAAAGAATTTGTGGTAATGTTGAGGTGATGCTTCCAATTTAGTAAGTTAAGTCAAATACCATGTTCTCTAACTAGCGTAGATTCAAGTCTGTGATTTTTAAAGCATACAGAAAAGACCAAATGACGCAGACCACATTATTCAAGTTTTCACTGGGTGATTGGTAGGATCAGCTTTCTTCCCACTTTTCAAATTTTCTTCAGATTTTTATTATGGGCCTATGTAACCAAGGGGAAAAATAAACTTATAATGCCAATGTAAAATGTTTTTTATCTGTTGTTTTTTTAGACTACAAGGTAAAGAAATAGGAATTGAACAATTTAACTATTAAATGTTAAAATCTGATAGTAATATATCCACTCATTATTGAAGAGTGGGAAGCACAGAAGAGAAGCCATTTAATTGTGTATGTAGTTTGGAGTTTATTTAGTTATGCTGTACTTGTTTACATACAAATGTCTCAGTTGTTTATTAGCACTTACTGAATGTCACTGGGTCATATGCCTTAAGATCATAAATAAGCCATAAATAGTATAATGCGAATCTGGGTAATAGATACCAAACGAGTGATGATTCCAAAGCGCTCAGATTGACTGTGTTCTGTGGTCTCTGAACTTACTAGCAATGAATATACTTGGGAGGGGAATGTGTGTGAGCATATTCGGGAAGGAACAGTGTTTGAAACTTGCTTCTTAGTCTTGTTCATTGAACTCTGTCTGATCTTATTTTAGGAGAATGACATCTTCCTGGGCTGGGAAAGAGGAGCTTACAAGAAATGGGGAAAGAGTAAGAAAAAGTGCTCAGATCTGACTCTAGAAGAAATGAAAAAACAGGCTGCTGTCCAGTGTCTTCGCTCTGCTTCTGATGAAGTAGGTTCACATTTTATTTCTAATACTTAAGAGAAGAAAAAAGAGGCGGGGAGAGGGGGAGGGTGTTTTTTTTAAAAGACACAAATATCACATCTTGACCAAGGAAACTTATTCTATACCTTAAACTATTACTTATCTTACCTCTGTAATGTGAACAGTTATCACTCTTTTCTCTAGGACATTTTAATGCATAAATGAAGTTCTATTAAAATATATTCTCAAAAAAATATATATTCTCTTAAGGTACTATTACAGTTAGAGTATACACCAAATTATATATCCTTTTTTCCCACTATAAACATGTTCTGTCTTTTTATTACATTATCTTTATTCTTTGTAGTGGCTAAGTTCTGTTTCATCAAGTAATATTCCAACAGCAACATAATACACTCTTTATTAGTGGATGTTTACTTAGCTTGCTCTTGCTCTTTTTTTTTTTAAGTAATTTCTGTGCTCAGACTCATGACTCCTGAGATCCAGAGTTGCATGCTGTCCTGACTGAGCCAGTCACTCTTTATTTTCTGTTATGCTCTCCAGAATATTTTCATATGTGGCTTTTCCATATTCTAGATTATTTCTTTTGGATCCATTCCTAGAAGTGGGCTGGCAGTTTAGTATTTTAAGGACATTGCATTTGCTTATGATTCATAATTTTTTGTTGGTCTTTTAGAAAACATTACAAGATATTTTTTTTTTTTAGTAAGTTCTATGCCCAACATGGGGCTTGAACTCATGACCCTGAGATCAAGAGTGGCATGCTCTACTGACCGAGCCAGACAGGCACCCCATATAAGATTATTTTATTATATCAGTCTTCTAATACTTCATATAAAATATTTGTCATGTCCTTTAGCATCCTGAAAGAAGAAAATGGTTTTAGATATAATCACCCATTTAAATTAATACTATGCAATTCTTTTTTCTTTTTCTTTAAAGATTTTATTTACTTATTTGAGAGAGAGAGAGTGAATGAGAGACCACAAGCAGGGGGTAGCAGCAGAGAGAGGGAGAAGCAGGCTCCCCACTGAGCAGGGAGCCCGATGGGGAGCTCAATCCCAGGACCCTGGGGTCATGACCTGAGCTGAAGGCAGACGCTTAACGGAGCCACCCAAGTCCCCCAATACTATGCATTTCTTACTACTCACTGTAAGATGTACTCTCTGAGATCCTGCTACTTAGAAAATTATTTTATTTTGCTTTTACCAGTTACTTGAGATGGTGTGGTTTAAGTACCTTTTATAAAGCAGAGTTGAATTGAAAGGATTCTGTCCTCTAGAAACCTTTTAATTTAAACGGGTGATTGATTCTATTCTACACTTTGTTCTTTCAGGATGCTAAGGGACATGACAAATATTTTATGTGCTATTAGGAGATGAATAAAACAGTCACAGGAGTTTTCGGATGGCTGATGGTGGGACAACCAGGTTTGCTACATTGGGTGATCGGAGGAGGGGTCTTCTGTGTGGCCACCGCCTAGCGCACACGGCTCCCAAGTCTTGTTCAGCGCGTCCCAGCTCTGTCTTCTCCCCGCGCCCAGCACTGTCTCTGAGAGCCGAGCCCTTGGCACCGTCCTGTTCTGCTCGTGCATGCCTCACGCCCTCCGTTGCTGTTGTTCATTTCTGTCTTCCCTTCGTGACTGGGCTCCTCGGGGATGGAGACCGTGAGCTCCCTGTGTCCTTGTCTCCTGGTGCCTGACAGCGCGAGCCCGGTCTCGGGGGAGTCCCCCTTGTCGTGCCAGCCCTTCCTGTCCTCTCGCACCGGCTTCCTCTCCCACCCCTTCGATCTTTGGCTTTTGATCTCATGAAACTGCTCCTTCCTAGGCTGTGGGATAGGGATTTGGAAGTTGCCGCTCGTGTGGCTGTCTCTGGAACTGTTGCATCACAACAAGGGGGACATCAGGAACCTAGTTGAAGAAAAAGGAGGACTATACATGACGGACGTAGGGATCGCTCACTGAAACCAGGTGGGGAGTGCAGGGCCTGAGGAGCGGCCTCAGCCGGGAACAAAATGATTGGCAGCCAAAGTCAGTTACTCTAACGATCCAGTCTCTCGTTTGCTTCTCTCTCTGCTTCTGGGTCATTCCGCCTCTCTCTGAAGCCTGGCTTTCTCTGCTTCGGCCAACATGGTGAGAAAACCACCCTGCCGGCCCCAGCCCACTGCCTCTGCTGAAGGCTGGTACCCAGCGCCCTTCCGCTACAGAGAAATGTGATTGGCTGGCCTGGGCTGGAAGTGGTCCGTTTCCGCCCCACCCCCACCCCCAGTTGGGTGAGCTGCAGGGAGGGGGCAGAGTTGCCTGGGGGTCCACTCCTGGAGCAGGGGCGGTGCTCAGAGAGAAGTGGGTGGTTGGATGGTTTTGCAAAAGGTATTTTCTACCTGACACCGAAGGAAAAGTAATTTGGAGTTGAAAAATGGTGGGTGGTTTTTTAAAGGAGAGGTTAGTTCAGGTAAGTTCTTTGAGTAAAATCCAAAGAAGCTGCTGAGTCATGCTTGGGAGGAAAATGTGAGTCCAGAGTTCCGGTGGGAGAGGGCCTTATTCCCGCTTTGGACCAAGGTTGCTGGGGAATGACTCTTGCCTTCGACTCATGGTGAAGGGAAGCCGAGTGGAAAACCAGGGTGGCCGACATGAACTGTCTCACGTCTGGTTCATCCTCGCTGAGCGTGGTGTGTGCTGGGAAGGACGTGGTGTGAAGCAGGAACAGTACAGGCAAAGGAGAGTGGTTCTTTCCCTTGGTGCTTTGGAGAAAATGCTTTCCTTTGCTGGGAAGTCAAAAAGGTGTGGGGGGGGTTGTTTTCAGGCACAGTGAAGTCGCCCGATTTGTTTTTCTCATTTTATAAAAACTTGTTGCATTGCTTTTTCCTAATAATCTCACCAAATGGAAATGAGCTGAGTAAGTGAATGTGCAAGGCATGTAACCAGGAGCTGGGGGCGTGCTTGGGGGAATGGAGGAAGAGGAAGTAGGACGTTCCCAGGCTCCGCTGCCTTTTCGGAGTGCATGCTGCTGTGCGCGCATCAACACACAGACTCCTCCGGCCAGCTCTCCGGGTTCTGGGGCGTCCGTGGGAAGAGCTTGAAAAAAGCCCCTCTTTCCTTACGGCCTGTAACAAGAGAAAGGACTCACTGTTGATACTCATACACTGTAGGCTCCACGTCCCTAGGCTTTTCTGTCTGGTCTGTCTGGCAGCTTTAGTGAAAAGACAGGTCCAAAGAGGTCCTACCTAGGAAATTGGAATGCAGAAGTTTTGTTTTCTGTTTCGGCCATAGTGAGTGTTCGCGTATGGGTGTGATGTTCATTTCCTAAATATTGGGGATGGTGACATCCCTGGTGCTGTGCTTTGCTTTCCCACCCAGTCACCGCCAACTGACCAGAGTCCAAAGCCAGGAAGAAGTCCACAATCCGGTTAAAACGTTAATGACGTAGCGACAAGACAGCGACTCAAGGAGGCTGTCGTTGTAGTAGGTAGGTAGGTAGGGGTGATGGTACGCGTTCCCCACGACTTCTTTTCTCCTGACTTCGTGTGTGTGTGTGTGTGGCTGTTAAAGGTGCTGCGTTAGTTGTTCTGTAGAAGCGTCCACAACCTCACACTGTTGCCTGTGTCGTCGTTTCAGAAGGATGGCCGACTTCCCAGACTCCAGCGTATACGCCTGTGCAGTGACACTGTGCCTGCCCCCTCTCTCCCTGCAGCAGGTTGCAGCCCACATGACAGCACGTTTCTTTGACCTGCTCAGCCCAATAGCTCGTCTGAGAGACGTCACCAAACAGGAGGAAACTCTGTTAGGTCAAATTTAATCTTAGACGTTGAATAGAGTTTGGCCACCCCTGCGAAGACTGCGGGCAGTGGGTATTGATTCCCCCAGGAGGTCACAACCCTCGTGGGCTTTGCTGTTGGGGAGGCCCTCGCAGCCGGCCAGCATTTGCACCTGCAGGCGACCCTCACTTCCCGGGCACCCGTCTGCTGCAGTGCGTTTGCATCGGCTCTGGTTGGGTTGTGCCGGGCGGTGCCCCCCACGTCCCGCCAGGTGGCTGGTTTCATCACAGGACGCCCTCCTGAGCTGTTCCTGTGGTCAGCGGACAGGCCGTGTGCCTGATGTCCGCTGTAGCCAGACCTCTCGCCCCATTTGAAAACCATAAAGGGGTGTTGGAGTTTGCCGGCTCTTGTATTTTGGAATCCTCAGGTTTCCTTGGTTCTGTTTTCTCGGTTCCCGGAGTTGGAGCTTTGTATATTGTTTGTGTTTGTTTCCATTTTAACGAGTGGTATTTCTGCTTATTTGAATGGAGCTCCTGAAAACTGCATCACAGCCGGCACGTCCTCGCCCGGTTCGGACGTCAGCGGAAGACAAGGCGCCGCGCACGGGGCCCTGTCCGGGGAGCGAGGCGGGCTCGCCGTGGTGCCCTTGGTGAGGTTTTGGGAGTAGCGCTGCCGCTCACGCTGGGCAGTCGCTCGGCCTGAGGCTGTCGCGGAGGCTCACGGAGGCGTTGGTGCCCCGGGTTCCACGGGGGCTTGAGGCCGTGGCGGTTTTCCACAGGGCCCGCGGCCCCCCAGCGAGAGCACGTCGCGCCCGCTGGTGTCTGCGCCCGTGTTGTTTCTGTGCTGTCCAGGGCTGCATGTGCAGAAGCTGTGTTCCACGGCGGTCTCCTGTGCAAGTTAATTTTGACAGCGTAGGTTGATTGTGTCTTTGCACACTGACTTTTGCCCTTAACCCATTCTGGATAACAGTAGCACGGAAACAATGATAAGTAACACTTATGGGGGTTCCGAACATTGCAAGCGGTGAGGCTGTGCTGTGTCTGTAGGCCAGACCCCTGGGAAGCCGGTCAGTGGTTGCCAAAGCTGGGGAGGCTCCTGCCCCGCCAACGCAGCCTCGGTCTCACCTCGGGATCCGTGGAGGGGAGGCATTCAGGGACACCTGTAGGCCGCTGGGAGGCTTTTGGCTTTTCCTCTGGGAAGCGGTGAAGTGTTGGCAGGTGTGGCGCAGAGGCCAGTGTAACCTGACATCACTGCTGGTAGGACCCCGTGGGCCGCTGCGCTGACACGGGACGGGGCAGGGCAGCCTCTGAGAAGGTGGCGGCCCGCAAGGGAGAGGCCCGTGAGAACCAGTGGGATTCTAAATACACTTCGAAGGTAGAGCTGACAGGACTGGATTTGGGGTGGAGAAGGGAGGGACTGGGGAGGGAGAGCTGTGGTGCTTGGTCTGAGCAACTGCAAGAGTGCAGTTTTCAGGAGTGCCTGGCAGGGGGGGAATCAGTCAGTTGAGCATCTGACTCTTGACTGCGGCTCAGGTCATGATCTCAGGGTCGGGACATCGAGCCCTGAGTCGGGCTGCACGCTTAGCAGGGAGTCTGCTTGGGATCTTCTCCCTCTGCCTCTCCCCCTGCTCACGTGCTCACTCTCTCTCAAATCTTTTTATTCTAAAGATTTTATATATTTGTCAGGGAGAGAGCACACAAGCAGGGAGAGCATCAGAGGCAGAGGGAGAAGCAAACTCCCCGCTGAGCAGGGAGCCTGACCACGGGGCTCGATCCCGGGACCCTGAGATCATGACCTGAGCCGAAGTAGACCCTTCACCGACTGAGCCCCCCAGGCGCCCCTCAAATAAATCTTAAAAAAAAATGAGGTTTTCATTTCTGAGGAAAGGAAATAGGGAAAAAACACTAATCTGTGGGTGGAGGTGTGCATAGAGCTTTGAGCGGGAGCTTGGTGGGAGGAGGCCCCGTGCAGACTCGGAAAGGACGGCGGGGGGCGGGGGTTGCTGCTGGGGCTGCACAGTTTGGGCGGAGGTGGAATAATAGACCGTTGGCTTGTCTGTGTGTCTCGCCCAGACTGGGAGAGTCCATGTGTGCAGGGCCAGGTAGGAAGCCGAGCGAGTAGGACAGTCGAGAGCCTGAGGCCGGCCAGGCACAGGCCCATCTCTGCGCTCGCCGGTGTAACCGTGGCAGGTGCGGTCCTCGTGGGGCCGGGTCTTCTGATCTCTCTTTAGAAAAAGTGGGAAATGGTGGCTTTTTACAAGAGATTCCTGAATATCAAATGTCGAGAAGGGAGGGTATGAGAAGGAAAGAAATGGGAGCGGCTGCCCTAAAATCTGTGGCTGAGGGGAAGGAGGGCCAACAGGCGGCCCGCGGGGGTCGTGGCGGGGGTCGTGAATCGGCCCGAACGCTCAAGGGGGCTGTCGCTCCCCCGCTACAGACGAGCCGGAGCAGAGTTACTGTTTCCAAGCCTCTGTTAAGCACGTTACTCGACCTTTCCGTGTCACAGACGCTGCCACATCCTCTACTTCTTAGGACAAATTGTAACTGCTTTTTGTCCCTCATTCTGCGAAGGCGTGGATCTTGCCCTCCCCGGGAAGTAGTAGCATTTGATAATAGCCAGGGGTTGTTTCTCTCTTCCTCTCCACCACGTTCTGGAGAGCAGATGTAGATAAGAGCTAGAGGCAGCCAGTGGGTAGATTTTTGTTGCTCTTCCTGCGGTCAAGGATGGGAATCATGACCCTCATGCAGGTGCCTTGGCAGAAACAACTTTCTGTTTGGGTTTGTAATTTTTTTTTTTTTAATCTTTCATGGCTGTAGGCCAGAGATGTTTGTTCTGTCTGCACAGCGCGTGCTGTGTCCTCCACTTGCTACCGTGTTGTAGCCAGCCGCAGCACACATTTCTGTTCCTTCCCTGGCCACTGAAGGCATGAGTTTAGGAACCCTGGTATAGATTCTCAGTTGTCTCACTTGGTGCCCTTTTGTTTATTGGCTTAACGTTAACTTATTTTTACATCTTAAAAAGGCTTTTAAAATGGAAGTGATTCGTGACAGTTTATCGTCACCAGTAAGCATTCCTCTGTATTAAGTTGGGTTTCCTCCCACTGATCTTCCAACTCTGCTTCAGAAATTCCAAGTCGAAGGGGTGGCCGGGTGGCTCAGTCACTTAAGCGTCTGACTCTTGATTTCAGCTCAGGTCGTGATCCCAGGGCTATGAGACTGAGCCCTGCATCGGGCCGGCTCTGCCCTGGGTGTGGAGCCTGTTTAAGATTCTCCCTCCCCCCACCCCCCCCAGTTCATGAGTGCACGCTCTCGCTCCCTCTCTAAAAAATAAATAAATAAAAATAAATAAAAATCTGAGCACTGAAAAATTGTAAGAGTTCTGTCCATGTGCAGGGTAGGGGTATTTGGAAGTGTGCACCTCGGTTATTGCTGACCAAGTACCCTAAAACTTAATGACTTACACCAGTAGCTGTCTGCACTTGCTCACAGTGCTGTGGGCCAGCTAGGGCTCAGCCGGGAGGTTCTGTTGCTGGTCTCGTGTGGTGTCTCGTGCTCTTGCAGTCAGATGGCAGCCGGGGCTGGGAGATCCGGGATTGCTGTCCTCACTTGTCTCGTGGCTCCGCAGGGGTCACTAGCAGTGACCTCCACGTGGCTAGTAGAGGCCTCCGTACAGGCTGGTGGAGCCCACGGGGTAGCCTTCCAAGAGCCCGGGCATCACTCTTGCTGGTGTCTCACTGTGGGCAGAACCTCCACTGGGCTGGGTGCCAGGAGACATGGCTCATTGGGGTCCCCAAAGTGCTAGGCTTTCCCCAGCCTGGTAGGTACTCTCTGGAGTGATGGAACCAGGCAGGACACCAGGCACTGAAGATGGCATCATTTTCCGGATGTGGAAAGCCAGGGTCACATGGTGAGCCCCGGGGTGATGGGCAGACCCAGGTCTTTTCGACTCCCGCATTCCTGCCTGTGAGTGGAACACTGGAGTGTCCTGTTGGTTGGTGACCCCAGTGTTGGGATGGGAGTGCCCGTGCAGCCACTGGGGAGCGTCCAGTTTAGATGAGCTCTCCATAGAAGATGAAGCTTCGAGGTGGATAGAATAGCGACAGCAACCTTTGGATGTGGAGCAGAGAGCTATGGGGGACCCAGTGTGATTGCCTTTGTTTCCCTCATGTCGAGAAGGATGGGCAGTGTGGAGGGGGTGGGGAAGGACTGAGCATGTTGTGGGAAGGGAGCACATAAAAGAATCTCCCAGAAGCAGTGGGACAGTAGCTGCTGCATCCGACCAAGGCTTGGACTCCACGTGCACGTCTGTGTCTGCAGGCCCCCCCCCACACCCCCGTCGTGGCCTTGGCGAGGGAATGTGGCCGTGCTGGGGCCTTGGAGTTCTGGCAGAATCCTGGGAACTTGGGGTGACCTGGGTCAGGTTAATTCTGTCTCTTACTCCTCCAACCTCCAGTGCAAAGCAGAGAAAAATTTAGAGGCATTTTAGAAGCAGTGACTCCATTAATGAAGTTCTGGAAAACGGAAAACATGCACAAAATCTAAAAAGGCCCCAGTGTTTAGGTGACGGAGTGATAGGCGGTCTGATGGCGCCTCACAGGCACGCTGTCCTCGTTTGCCCTCGCGAACCTTGGGGGAAAGTTCTCGGCGTCGCAGGTAGAGCGGCACGCGCACTGCCGCCCGGTGGGTATGGGGCAGGCTGGGAATTGAGACCAGGCCCCTGGCGCCCCAGGGCCAAACACATTCCACTCGGCCATTTCATCTGAGCGGCAGGCACCGTTGCAGTGTCCACTCAGGGAGGACAGGGCCCGTGTGTCCGGTGTGCGCCTGGCCCAGTGCTCGTGACCGTGTGTGTGCTCGTGCACTCGGATCTGGCCAGTCTCTGTGCGTGTGCCCCCATTTCCGGATTTGGAGGACAGTTGCTTGAAGGTTAGCATGCTCTTAGCGTTTTGGGGGCCGCCCAGCATTTTTCCATGTTCACTTGATGCTGGGCTGTGACCGTAGGTGATGCTGTTCAGAAAAGCAGTTGATGAGTTCAATGTTGCAGTGGTAGCAGTGTTTCCACCTGTAGCATGTTCTCCCGCAGCTGTCACAGATACTTATTTTTTTAAGATTTTATTTATTTGAGAGAGAGATAGGAGCAGAAGGGGAGGGACAAGCTGATGCGGGGCTTGATCTCATGACCCTGAGATCACAACCCGAGCCGAAACCAAGTCAGATGCTTAACTGACTGAGCCACCCAGATGCCCGAGATTTACTTTATTTCTTAAGATACAGTCGGCTCGGTATTCTTGAGTGTCCTCGGGATAGGATATAATATGGCAGTATTAAAATATCTAATAGTTTATATCGTAATTGGGAGAGTAAATGGCATTTCTCATCAGCAGCACCACATTAACTCGGCAGAACGCCTGCTGGGAGATGACTGGGTCCGGTGCTGCTTCGGGTACCCCTTCGTGTGTCTCAGTTTACGGGGACGACCCCGCTGTCGAATGACTACGTGTGATGTAAGCAGGGTGCTGCGGGAGTCAGGGACGGAAGACAGAAGCGTGGGGGGAGTGCTTGCGTTTCTGTGCAGAGTTAGGGAGGAAGGTCACTGTTCTGTTGCCCTTTATGTGTGAGAACAAACACACATACTTCCATGCTGCGTTCCTGCCCAGAACAACTCAACTGGACAGATGCGTGGACATAGCGTCCGAGACAAAGCATGAAACATACTACCTCGTCCCTCGGTTCTTGTGATCGTTCCCCGTAGACCGTGGAAGGGCCGGCGCCGTAGGGTCCTGAACAGAGCCGAGCAGGCGATCCCTGGAGGCTCGGTCTTCGGCACCGGAGCCTGGCACCAGGTTTAGAAACACAGTGACCCAGGCTTGCTGTGCGGAACAGCGTGCAGCAGGCGGCGTGTCAGCTGACACCGGGGTTAGGTTCGCCGTCTGGAGGAAATGCAATGAAACAGCCCCGTCGAGTGCACCTGGAACGCTATGGTAAGCGGAGGCTTTCTGATGGGGTTGTGGCGGCCGAGCGGGGTCTGTGACTAACGTTTGCTGCGGGTTGTCCGGGTGGTTTCAAGGGCAGGACGTCTCTTTTGTGGCCCGTTTCCCTGTTGCCCTCCGGCCTGGGGCCCCGCTAGCGGCTGTGGTCTGCTGTGGCCAGAGTGTAGCTGTCCGTGTCTGCAGCTCACCATTCTCTCGGCTCTGTTTCTTGCTGTTCGAGCTGGAGCTGTGCGGTTTCTTGTTTAGGGTATCTATAATACTTGTGCTGAGTCATTTTGAGTTCAGTGAATGGGGAAAAGTTCTATTTTTAGCCCCTCCAGGGCCCGGGAGGCCAGCGAGTTGAGCAGAGTCACGCGCACCTGTCCGGGCTGGGCCCACCTAAGGGAGACTCACTTCCAGTTTTAAACGGGACTTTTGACCACGGAATAAAGGGCCCCAGAAATAATGTTTGCTCTTCTCGTACCTTGTGAAGGGTTTTTCTTTCTTCTTGAGAAAGAGAAAATTGTTAAAGTTGAAAAGTCTACATAGTGGAAGATTATTTGTTCGTGCCTGTTTCCAGCATTCAGTTTTCTTTCGACTTTGGCTCCTCTGTTTATCCTCCCCATGTCAGGCTCCTGCACTCACTGTCCTTGGCTGCCCTCCCCCCATCCCCACGTGGAGCCTAATGCCCTGCTCGTGACCCTTCGGAGAAAACAGAGCTTCCGCACTCACGCTCGGCCGCGGGTGCTGTGCACTGCTCTCTCTGTTGCCGCCATCAGTGTTCACTTCAGAAAAGAAAACACTGGCCTTCTTTCCTCTAGACTGTGAGCTCCTAGGGGAGCCGCGTGAGATTTCTGTGATTCCACCCCCCTCCGTGTATTGAGTCTGGTACAAGACCTTGCTCACGTAGATACCGAATATTGTTTTGGCTGGTGGCGGACTTTTAGCCATGTGTCGGGCACGTGGGTGTGTCGGCTGCACGGCGAGTGAGATGCTCCCCCCCGGGAGCACAGGCCATCCTGGGAGGCACGTTAATGTTTGCACATTTTATCAGTTAAGTGCCATTGACTGTACTCGATTAATAAAACATGTATGCTAGGTCAGACGGGCAAACCTGGAGTGTCTCGGCTCTCGTGTGGTTTATTATTTATTTATTTATTTTGAAGATTTTATTTATTTGACAGAGAGAGAAAGAGCACAGCAGGGGGAGCGGCAGGCTGAGGGAGAGGGAGAAGTGGGCTCGCCAAGCAGGGAGCCCGATGTGGGGCCCGATTCCAGGCCCCGGGATCATGACCCGAGCCGAAGGCAGACGCTTAATGACTGAGCCACCCAGGCGCCCTTCTCGTATGGTTTGAATATTGCTAACGTATTTCATCTGGCATATGGAAGATTGGTAAAACCTTTGTATGAAAATAAGCGTGTCCAAGGGCCTGGCGGTAAACTAACGTGTGTCTTTGTTGTCGCACAGAGCTCTGGCATCGAGACTTTAGTGGAGGAGCTCTGCTCCAGGCTGAAGGACCTGCAGAGTCAGCAAGGTGAGTGCGGCCCCCGGAGCCCGGAGCCCGTCCGCACGCAGTAGGCTGCGGGCCCCGAGGGGTTGGATTCCAGAGGTGCGGGAGTGGGCCAGAGATAGACAGCAAGAAGCACGGCTTTGTGTTCCGGTGTCGCCGTGCCAGCATGGGCTTCTGGGTCACCCTTAGAGGTCACTCATGGATAGATCCCTGCTCTCAAAGGAGTATCTTAATTCACAGGTGCCCTCGTTGCGGGTGGGGGTGGGGGGGTAGGTATGTTTCTGCTTCACATCAGAGGGTGGGGATCAGGAGCAATATTTTCTCTTTCCCATCCTTGCCTGCCTGTTGACATCAAGGCCTCCAAAGGTGTCCACTTTCGTTCAGTTTCAAAAGGAGCTTCTGCCTTGACTCTCGGGTTTTTTTGGAAGGGCGGTCTTTTTTAAAAAAGATTTTATTTATTTATTTGACAGAGATTACAAGTAGGCAGAGAGGCAGGCAGAGAGAGAGAGAGGAGGAAGCAGGCTCCCTGCCGAGCAGAGAGCCCGATGGCGGACCTCGATCCCAGGACCCTGAGATCATGACCTGATCCGAAGACAGAGGCTTAACCCACTGAGCCACCCAGACGCCCTGGAAAGGCAGTCTTGAGGCTCATGAAAGTCATTTTGACTCGTGAAGCCTCATAACTTCTTGTGGCTACTTCTCTGCAAGTCTTTGGAATGAAAGCTAGATAACGAGGTCAAGGGTCTTGGTTTCCTTGTCATCTTTGTGGCCATTTTTGCTGCCTGCCGGGCCTTGAGCCTTCCTGAAGAGTTTGTTTGTTTGTAGCCAAAGACATTCCCAGGAGCTGAGCTGAGAGTTTGGCCGTTTTAGTTGACATACAGCCCTTGCTCACCTAGATGTTGTAACAGAGAGCTGATTGTAACGGGAGCTCTTTATAGATTAACGTCAGTCAGCGTGAGTCAGTACAGAATCCATGGGTGCAGGATTCTGTGAGGATCTCAACAGATGTTCTCTCCTTCTGGTGAAATTAATAGAGGACTTCAGTCTCTTACTCGGTGCCTGTAGAGCACTCGATCAGAGATGAGCGAATGGCTCTCCCCTCCCAGCCCGCCGTTAGTGTGGTGAAGCTGCAGAAGTCCCTCTGGGGATGCGAAGACACAGATTTTTATTAGAAAAACACATGGAGGGGGATGCGCCTGGGTGGCTCAGTGGGTTAAGCCTCTGCCTTCGGCTCAGGTCATGATCTCAGGGTCCTGGGATCGAGGCCCGCATTGGGCTCCCTGCTCGTCAAGGAGCCTGCTTCCTCCTCTCTCTCTGCCTACCTCTCTGCCTACTTGTGATCTCTCTCTCTCTCTGTCAAATAAATAAATAAATAAATCTTAAAAAAAAAAAAAAAAGATGGGTACAGAGTTCTTTTTCAGCCATAAAGTCTATGTAAGTTTTGATTAAAGTTATTTGAGAAACTTTAAAAAACAGGGACGTTCACTAACTAGATATAAGACATATATTTTTGAATTTTTGTTTCGTAACAGAAGAGAAGATTCACAAAAAGTTAGAGGGGTCTCCCTCTCCAGAGGCAGAATTGTCCCCTACAGCAAAGGATCAAGTGGAAATGTATGTAAGATTGTATTCAGTAATAAAGTGTGCACTTGTTAAAGTCAGACTAATAACTGCTATGTGGTTTACAGTTTTTGTTCATTGTCTTGTATTGAGTTTCATATTTTATAATTCAGGAAACACTCATTGAGCACTTACTATGTGCTTGACACAGAATTCAGATGTGAATAAAATGGTCCTGTGCTTATCCTGTGTACTGAATCAATATTTGTGAAATGAATGAATGGAACAAGCAAGGTTATTACTCGGAGTCCATTTGTGTGCTGTCACACCAGTCCTTGGAGGCAGCTGTGAGGAAGTGCGCTTGTCCTTGTTTTACATGCACGGAGACCGTGTTTCTCCTGCCAATCACAGAGAAATGTGGGCAAGTAATTGACCTTGTCAAGCTTGTTTCCTGAAGATGCTCTTCGCTTCACTGTTTCTTTGTAAATGGTTAGTAAGATTGGCTGCGTTGTAAGCAGAACTTCCTTATTATACATTTTATTTGAGTCTTCTGAACTTCTTGACTTAAGGTGAGCATAGCTTTTATTGGCTGGTGTGGACCTCTGCCATCCAGTGTGGTCTCCGCAAGCCACGTGTGACCATTTAGCACTTGATATGTGGCTATTTCAAATGGAGTGAGTGTAAAATTCTCACCAGATTTCAAAGACTTGGTTAAAAAAAAAAAGATGTAAAATACTGCGTTAATATTTTTAAATCTCAATTGCATGCTGAAATGATGTTATGGATGTATTTGGTTAAGCAAAATATATAATTGAATTCAGTTTCACCATTTGTTCTTACACTTTTAATGTGACTCCTAGGACAATAAAAATTACACGTGAGGCTCACCATGTATTTCTGTTAGCTCTGGTAGAGGCTGAAAAGGAGAGTCAAGTACAGGCCCTTTGAAAACATGGCCTTTTATCCCTTGGTGTGTGACCTTGACTGTTGCCTCCGGAATGACAGTCCCCTTGGTAGGCAACCTGACTCTAGATTCTTGCTTTGGCCGTCTGTCTTGCCTGAAATCTCCAATGGCTACCAGCTTCTCGGCAGATTGGAAACAAGCTTTTCTTGTTTTCAGGCCCTCAGAAAGCAGCCCCCCGGCTTTTCCTACCCTGCGTTTCCCGCAGTCACTGGTCTCCTCGGGTCTCGTGTCCGCACACAGGCGCCCGTGCCTCACAAGAGTAGTCCCTAAACTCCGTTTCCGGAGTGTCCAGACTCTGCTGTCCTCCACTTGTTCTCATGGTTCGCAGCTCACCAGCATCCTCTTTTTTGACCACTCGAACACCCTGCATCATCCATCCCTCCTGTTTTCCGAGGCGTCCTGAGAACATGTGGGGACCGACAGCCACGTAATATTCCGGCTCCTCTTGTACATTCATTCCTTGACTCCTCCCAGCTCTGTGAGGCGGCCGATAGTGTTCCCTGCATCTCGCAGGCCACGGAGAGGCCGTGTCACGGGCCTGAGGTCACACAGCTGGTCAGGGCGGAGTCAGGGTTCACGGTCGGGGAACACGGCTTCAGAGCTCATGCTCTTGGCTTCCAGCTCCATGTCCCCTGCTCCCAGTAGCCTCGGGAGGTAAGTCCTGTCCTCACCAGCGTACAGCTGAGAATGTGGATCAAGACATCAGATAATGAGCTGAAAGTCACATGCACAGTCAGTGACGTGAGCTGAGAGGCAAACGCAGGCATTTCTTGTCCGGATGACATTCTTTCCGCCACAGTGCATTTGTCCTTTGTGACTCCTTATTAAAATGACAACTTTGAAGATAAGAACTGTCCTCTTCCCTATTTTCTAAATGTTTCTAAATTAGAGCCGACCTCAGTGGTGAACATAAAGGTGCTTGATACATGGGACTAAACATAAAGCACATTTCACTGTATTATTCCATTTTTTTTTTTTTTTTAAGTTTTAGTTCATGGATGACGTAAATGTTGACCATTAAAGTGAAATACCCCGTCGCTCCACCTGGGAGGGAATGTTGTTTTGCTGTATCTTGTACAACTGAGTGCCTGCTTTTGAACTCTGTCCTCTGTTTTTCAGGTACTATGAAGCCTTTCCACCACTGTCTGAGAAACCAGTTTGCCTGCAGGAAATCATGACTGTGTGGAACAAGTCTAAAGTCTGTTCTTACTCTAGCTCTTCTTCATCATCCACAGCCCCACCAGCTAGCACAGACACATCCTCCCCCAAGGACTGCAACAGCGAAGGTGAAGTCATCAAGGAAAGAAGCAACGAAGCCCCCACCCCGGTACACGCGAAAATCCAGAGCAAAAGTAAAAGCGAGAAGGAGAACAAATTCAGTAATGGCACAATGGAAGAAAAGCCTGCTTTGTACAAAAAGCAGATCCGACATAAACCTGAAGGAAAGATTCGCCCTCGTTCCTGGTCTTCCGGCTCGAGTGAAGCAGGCTCAAGTTCAAGCGGTCATCAGGGAGAGTTAAAAGCATCCGTGAAGTGTGTGAAAGTCAGACACAAGACACGAGAGATTCGCAACAAGAAAGGGCGGAACGGGCCAAGCAGGCTCTCGCTGAAGGCCGGTGACAAGGCTGAGAGGGGCGTGCACGCGGCGGGGGGCGGTGGCAGCAGCGGTGGGGGCCCCGTTAAGCCGCTCTGCCGGCGCGGGAAGAGGCCCTTGAAGGACCCGGGGAGAAGAGACGCCGGCAGCGCCGAGGGAAGAGACCTGTCCCTGGAGAGCAGAAACGACAGAGAATACAAAGAGGAACCACTGTGGTACACCGAACCGATTGCGGAGTATTTTGTTCCTTTGAGCAGAAAGAGTAAACTGGAGACCACATACCGGAACCGACAGGATACGAGCGACCTGACGTCAGAGGCGGTAGAAGAGTTATCAGAATCCGTGCGCGGTCTTTGTGTCAGCAACAGTAATATTCATAAAACATACCTCGCAGCAGGTACTTTCATTGATGGTCATTTTGTAGAAATGCCTGCGGTTATCAATGAGGATATTGACCTCACTGGGACCTCATTCTGTTCTCTCCCAGAGGACAACAAGTATCTGGATGATATTCATCTATCAGAATTAACACACTTCTATGAAGTGGATATTGATCAATCCATGTTGGATCCTGGTGCCTCAGAAACAATGCAAGGAGAAAGTCGAATTTTGAATATGATTCGACAAAAAAGCAAAGAGAAAACGGATTTTGAGGCAGAATGTTGCCTAGTGTTTGATGGAATGGAGTTGCAAGGGGAACGTGCAATATGGACAGACTCCACCAGCTCTGTGGGTGCCGAGGGCTTCTTCCTGCAAGACCTGGGCAACCTGGCTCAGTTTTGGGAGTGCTGCTCATCCAGCTCGGGCGATGCCGACGCAGAGAGTTTCGGCGGAGATTCTCCAGTCAGACTCTCTCCGATCTTGGATAGCACAGCGCTCAGTCCGCATTTGCTCGCTGGCAATCAGGAGCTCTTTTCAGATATTAATGAAGGATCTGGCATAAACTCGTGTTTTTCAGTGTTTGAAGTGCAATGCAGTAATTCTGTTCTACCATTTTCGTTTGAAACTCTCAACTTGGGAAATGAAAATACAGATTCTAGTGCTAATATGCTCGGGAAAACCCAGTCTAGATTGCTAATATGGACCAAAAATAGTGCCTTTGAAGAAAACGAACACTGTTCTAATCTTTCAACAAGGACTTGTAGCCCCTGGTCCCATTCCGAAGAAACCCGTTCGGACAACGAGACGTTAAATATTCAGTTTGAAGAGTCCACACAGTTTAATGCAGAAGATATTAATTATGTAGTTCCTAGGGTCTCGTCAAATTATGTAGATGAAGAACTTCTAGATTTTTTGCAAGACGAGACTTGCCAGCAAAACAGTAGAACGCTAGGAGAAATCCCCACCTTAGTTTTCAAAAAAAAATCAAAACTAGAATCTGTCTGTGGCATTCAGCTCGAACAAAAGACGGAACACAAAAGCTTGGAGGCCGCGCGAGGGGGTGGCGAGAGCGGTGCGCGCGCGGGCGGCTACAGCTCAGGGGTTATTAAGGACATTTGGACAAAGGCGGCGGACGGGGGATCAGCCGCAGCGGCGGACGTGGACAGGATCGACGAGGAGCTGTTCGCGACGGACGTCAGGACCTGCTGCTGCTGCCTGGACGCCGAGGCCGAGGCCGAGGGCCTGCACGAGCCGCACAGGGCGGTGCAGCGGTCCGAGTACCGTCTGTGGGAGGGCCAGAAGGAGAGCCTGGGGAAGAGGGCCTTCGTCTCCGGGGAGCTCTCCAAGGTGGACGGTGGCGACTACACCACACCCTCGAAGCCGTGGGACGTGGCCCAGGACAGAGAGAGCACGTTCATTCTCGGAGGAGTTTACGGGGAGCTCAAGACCTTCAGCAGCGACGGGGAGTGGGCCGTCGTGCCGCCGGCTCACCCCAAGGGGAGCCTGTTGCAGTGCGCGGCCTCCGACGTCGTCACCATCGCCGGCACGGACGTGTTCATGACCCCAGGGAACAGCTTCGCTCCCGGCCACAGGCAGCTGTGGAAGCCCTTCGTGTCGTTCGAACAGAACGATCCGCCGAGGGGCGGGGACAATGGATTGAACAAGGGATTTTCTTTCATCTTCCATGAAGACTTACTAGGCGCTTGCAGTAACTTTCAGGTCGAAGATCCTGGGCTTGAATATTCCTTCTCTTCCTTTGACTTAAGCAATCCGTTCTCTCAAGTTCTTCACGTGGAGTGTTCATTTGAACCCGAGGGGATTGCCTCTTTCAGCCCTAGTTTTAAACCGAAATCAATCCTCTGCTCTGATTCAGACAGCGAAGTGTTTCACCCCAGGATATGTGGCGTCGACAGAACACAATACCGGGCCATTCGGATCTCTCCTAGGACTCACTTCCGCCCGATTTCCGCATCCGAGCTGTCCCCGGGAGGAGGAAGTGAGTCGGAATTCGAATCCGAGAAAGATGAAGCAAATATTCCCATCCCTTCGCAAGTGGATGCATTTGAAGACCCACAGGCAGATCTCCAACCACTGGAAGAGGACGCCGAGAAAGAAGGCCATTACTACGGAAAATCAGAGCTTGAGTCTGGAAAATTCCTTCCCAGGTTAAAAAAGTCTGGCATGGAAAAGAGTGCTCAGACATCACTGGATTCTCAGGAGGAATCGGCTGGGATTCTGCCACTGGGGAAGCAGAATCAGTGTTTGGAATGTAGCATGAATGAATCTCTGGAAATTGCTTTAGAAAGCTCAGAAGCAAATTGTAAAATAATGGCACAGTGTGAGGAAGAAATTAATAATTTTTGCAGTTGCAAAGCAGGTTGTCAGTTCCCTGCTTATGAAGATAATCCGGTTTCTTCGGGACAGCTGGAAGAGGTAGGTGGGTTGTCTGTGCGTGTTGATCGGACTTGAATGCAAGAGCAGCCGAATCGGGCAGTGGAAGAGAGGGTGAAATTATTGGGAAATTAACTTCAGCGTCTTAAAACTTAACGTGCTTATGATTTTACATCAGGACTTAAAATGGGTTTGATATTTATAAATTGGAACTAGGTAGACCTCTTCTGCAGAGAAAAGCTACCTTTAAATCATAAGGTAGAAGAGCCTGTCCTAATACGCACACACCGTGCTTCCAACTGAGCATGCTGGCATTTCGGCCTTCAAAGCTCACGGATCCCGAAGTGGATTTTTACTCCGAGGAAGGCCCCCTGCTCTTCAGAAGCAGAAGCAGAGAGTCTGTTGAGGTAGCAAGCCCATCTCGTGGTCTCTGAAACACGGATCGGTTTAGAACTTAGGTTTGACGTGTCAAGTCAATTACATCTGTACAGAGTTCCCTCAAACAGACGGCGGTACTTGTAAGAACCCACAGTCCCCACGCAGCAAGGGAGCCGCTGTGGAACCTACGTAGACGGACCCCTCTTTCCACCAAGGGCACGGTCCTAAAGCTTTGGGACTCACACATTAAAATGAGGCTAATAGTAGTCAATTTGTGAATGGGAGTCATTGTACCCTCTGACGATTTCTCAGAGGTGGTTTGAGGTTGAATTGAATGTGCAAGAACTATCACTGAAGGTAATAACCTGTTTGACAACAAAGCACAGCCATCTGCCCATTTCTCAGCCGTTGCTCGATCAGCGGTGCCTGGCCCGTGTCCGGGAGCAGCTGAGTAAGAAGACAGTCGCAGGTGCTCAGAAGCCATTCCCCCTGTGGCCGGAGAGCAGCAGAGTGCCCTCGCTCCCCTCTGGGCCGGTTCACCATCCCCCCCGCCTCTGCTGCCGCTAAATCCTACACACACAGCCAGGCGCTCTTCAGCTCCCTACCCCCTTGCCACCCGCGTCCTAAGTCCTCCTCTCCCCCCTCGCCCACCCCTTCCACCTCAGAACTAATGCCTCCCTTCCCTTCTCATGCACTGTGCAGTGTCCCTGTGTCACGAGTCATTCCGTTATAGCTCCTAATGGAAATGGACTGTGCCTTCCTCGCTTGCGAGGCCGAGTGCCTGGGGGTCCTGTGTGCGTGTGGCGGGAGGAAGCCCCACAGACAACTCGAGGGTCACTGCTCTGAGTAGCCCACCCAGAGACCCCTCCGGGGACGTGCACGCGGACCCGCTGAAACACCGAAGCCGAGCTCCGAGAATGAAAACCAGTAATGTTCGCCTTTATCTGTTTGTTTATTGCCCTGCTTTTTATCCTGGAACATTCCTTCATGCACTTTGTGTTTCACCTGGTTCCAGATTGGGAAGAGAGGAAAAAGAGGGAAGGAGCGAGATTCTGTGTCATACCAGTGCCATAGTCCTTTGCTTTCTAGCGTGTTGATGAGTTTACGTGCTACCAGAGTCCTGGGTCGTCCTGGAAGGTCTCAGCCGCTCGCACAGCCCTCAGGGGCACTGTGGGGTCATCGGCCAGCGTCGCGCTCCTGTGTGGAGCCAGCGCGGAGCTCTCGTCCTAGATGGACTTGGGGGACGGGAAGGCCGAGAGCCTGAGCTGCGGGGGCAGCGCGGGGCCAGGTGGGGACCAGACCGTGTGCCTTTGCACCCGCACGCTGCCGGGGCGTCGGGGCGAGCTCCCGCCGGGGCCTTCTTCCCCCTCCCCCGAGGGAGGGCGGTCTGGGAGCCCCGCGGTAAAGGTCGCTGTTGCAAGGCCACCTGGTTCAGAGCGAGGGGACCAGAATGTAGGAATTCCAGGGGCTCCCAGCAGGTTCAGTTGGCAGAAAGCTTAACATGTAGGGTTTTTAATAGAATTGGTGTCCAGAAGCATGGATTCTTTTCAGAAGCTTAGTTAGGCCGGTTCAGCAAACATTTTTTGATTACCCGTTACGTGCCCATCACTGAAGTAGGTGTGCCCGGTGTGAACAGGTCTCCGTCCGTGTGCTGGAAGCGGTCAGTCTAGTTACAAAGACCCCTTGGTTAATTTGCTTTAATTGAAGTAGGTCGTTGATTCGCGTGGTTCAGATTCAGACGTCATGGCAGGTGTGTGTGTACGGCGAACACGGCGGCCGCGAGCACGCGTCCGGGCTCGGCTTGCAGGGTGTTGATGCGTGTAGAGGCCAAGACGCGTTCACATACCTTTCCTCTTCTTTTTTCTCTTTTCGCAGAAATGGCACTTTATTGTAATCACCCTTCCTTTTTGATTTCCTGCGTCCTGTTCCATCGTGTGGCCGGATGTACTAGGATTTACCCGGCCGGTTCCTTACGATTCAGGGCATCCGTGCAGGTGTAATTGTAGGGGGCAGGGGAGGCGCGGGGCAGGGTGAGCGCAGCACGCCGCGGAAGCCAGAGGGCACCGTGCGGGCAGCGAGCGTGGGGGAGGCTCCTGGTGCACATCTGCGGCCCCGGGGCGGAAGGGGTGGGGGGGGGGAGCGCTCGAGGGACAGGGAACAGAGGTGCCTGCCAGCCATTAGTTCGTGGCTCCTGAGATATAAGATGGAAGGGGAGGAGCAGCACCGGCCGCACCCGCGTCCGTCATGCGTCAGCGTGCAGGGTGGGGTGGGGTGGGGTGCTCCTCGGCACCCACCTGTTGCCGCCCCAGTGTCACGTGCCCTGGAGCACGCGAGCCGCGGGAGCTGGGGCTGCCCTCCGGAGTTTGCAGTCTGGCCTCTTCCGGGACCTCGGGGACATCGCAGACGGTGTGTGGTGGCATCAGAAGGCTCTGCTGGGTGGAGGGGGTGGGTGGGGGGCCGTCCTCGGGGTGTGGCACCCCCCCCGCCCGTGCCAGGCCCTGTGCCCACTCTGCTCTGGCACCGTTATCCCACTGAGTGCCTACAGTGACCTTCGGTGATGGGTTTCTGTCCCCCTCCCCGGGACTGCGAAGGCCACAGAGGCCCAGAGAGGCAGAGTCCCTGCCCCTGAGCCCAGTGTCAGGGCCAGAGCCTCTGCCGCGCAGGGTCTCATCGGTCTCAGTGGCCCTCTGCAGCTCTTCACGTACGTGGGCAGGCTTTTCCTTTTGTGGCCCAGCGGGGTGGGAGCAGGCTGGGGCCAAGGGCCACTTTTCTGTGCTCTTCCCAGAGAACTCAAAGAGGAATACCAATGATCTCTGTCTTCCCAAACTTGGGAGCACTTAGTGAGAGTTCAGGGAGGTGCCTCTACCCAGCTTCCGGCTTCTGAAAATTTTCTGAGTGTCCCATCTTTGCTAAAAATCATTTCTGGTCAGGCTTTCTGGCTTAAATTTATGTCTTCTCTCTTAGTTCACGGTTTCATTCATTCGAGTATTTTGGGGGAGCACGCTCTATCTGGGTGCTGGTCTGGGCACATGGGGGACAGTCACAGAGCCCCCCTGGCCGGGTCACATTCGGCGATGGCCCGCGGCCCATTACTCGGTGCACTGGTGAACCCGCACCAAGGAGAGGCCGGAGAGCTGGCTCAGGGCCGCAGCGCGCCAGGGCGCTTGGAGGACTTGGCGCAAGAAGCAGGGGCTTCTCAGCGAAGGTGCCATCTGAAGACAGGCTGGCAGGTGAGAAAGCGAGCCAGGCAGCTGCTGGAGAGGGAGCCCAGCCCGCCCACGGCTGTGGCCTCGTCTGGTTTCCCTCCCTCCATTCCCCGTCCGCCGGAAACGGAGTCTGTGCGTGCAGCAGAGGTTATGTGAGCAAAGCATGGCCATCGTGGCTGTGCAGCCTGGGAGCTGGAGATAGCAGAGCGCAGTGATGTCCTAAGATAATGCAGGTTCATTGAGTGTGTACTCAGTGTCACATAGAACAGGACAGAGAAGTCTTTGCCTTGAGAATTGACTTTCAAGGGGAGGATGTAGAACAGTTCCTAGAACTAGAGCAGAAACTGGCATGACTTGAACAGGTGGGGGTGGGGGGAGGTGGAGGACAGTGGGCCATGTAATCCGGGCCCTGTGCGTGGAGGCCCAAGGACAGGCTTCCTGCCTCTCCCGCTCCACTCTCTTCTGGCCTCCCCTCTGTTCATGCTGACCCCTCCGGCCTGCCCTCCCACCGTCCGCCATGAGTTCCCTCTCCCTCCCCTTCTTACCCTGGCCCCCGTTCCCATGGTCTCGGGACAGGGTCACATGAATAAGCACTAACCATCCCCCAGCTGCTGGGGACGTTGTCTTTTGCAGGTGGAGACTTGCCGCCTCCAAATCCATCTGCCTTCAGGGGTGCCTTGGGGAGGAGGGCAGGGAGCCACCTTGTTCCTCCCAGATAGCACCAAGTTGTCACATCACAGAGTAGGTGTGCCTGGGAGAGCAGGCCAGGCCTTTCTGGAAAGGACTAGGGGTTCTGTGAATTATGTGCCAGATGCAGTTAATTTCCTTGAACTAGCTGTACACCTTGGCTGTTGCCGGCTTCATTTGCATGAAGCCGAGCCCTGTCCTGCTTATGTAACCGTGGGGTGCTGACTGCTGTTGTTGCGGGGGGAGGCGGGAACGTAGCGCAGGTTCACTGGTCACGCTGGGTACACGGCACGGTTTTCCTTCAGTGTCTCCCTAGAGAGTAGTTCTTTCTGCAAAATTATGTGAAGTGAAAATGAAGGTTTGAGGTGTTTCCCACTGGTTGAATAATGAAAAACACATTGAATCAAAAAGTCTTTGACCCGTAAGACAGTTTACATGTAAGAGAAGACCAAAGTCCTGTCAGAGGATTGACGGCTGTTGGTTGCCAAGACCGCTCAGGTTTTAAGGTTGAACACACGGTGAAATGTCTTCTGAAGCCGTGGGCGCGCGGTGTCCGCAGGCCGGATTCGGCTTGAGTCCCAGCGGCCTCTGGTTCTCAGCAGAGCACGCGGTTGAGTTGAAAAGACGCGTCGGTTGGTGGTAACTCTGCCTCCACACTTTCCTTCGCCCTGCGCTGTCATCTTTGCCTCCCTCCTGCCCAAGCACGTGAAGGAGAAGAGGGTCCTGTCTGGCCCCGGGGCGTGTCACACCAGTGGAGACTTAGGCCCCCCTGTTACTTCTCTGCACTTCCCAAATCTAGAAATTTGCCTTGTCTGGGATGTTAATTGGGGATATTTTGCCTTGGTTGGAAGGGCTTTGTTGTGTTTTTAAAAAGACCTTCATTCCACTTCTAGTATAAATCCTCCTTAAGAAAAACTTCCTTTGTATGTTATGAACACTTTGGCTTTTTTTTTTTTTTTTTAAGATTTTATTTGAGAGAATGAGAGAGAGAGCATGAGTGCGGGGGTAGGGACAGAGGGAGAAGCAGACTCCTCGCTGAACGGGGAGCCTGGTGTGGGGCTCAATCCTAGGACTCTGGGATCGAGACCTGAGCCATCGAGGTGCCCCAATGCTCAGGCTTTTTGAATTCACCTTGTTGGGGTGCCCGGCACTGGCTCAGTCAGTGGAGCGTGTGACTCTTGCTCTCAGGGTTATGAGTTTGAGCCCCACATTGGGTGTAGAGATTACTTAAAAGTAACAACTAGAAAAAATAAATTCACTTTGTCTGGAACAGTATTAAAAATGAAAGTCATCAGTTTAAAAATCCTGGATTTGTAGTTCCTAGTTAATAACGTGTGTGTTTTCTTCTTTATCCTGAAAGTTTGTAAACTTTTTTTGTATTTGTTTACCCTGAACAGTTTCCCGTGTTGAACACTGATGTTCAAGGAATGAATAGGAGTCAAGAAAAGCAGACCTGGTGGGAAAAAGCCTTGTACTCTCCTCTCTTTCCCGCGTCCGAATGTGAAGGTAAGGAGGTCTGTGTTAGGTCATCGGTTCATCTGTCACTTGGATTTCTCGTTCATTAAGAGCAATACATTCTTTCACTATGAAAAGCAGTCCACACGGCACTTACCGGGAGGCTTCTGGGTAGCCAGCGTTGTCAGGCACCGGGGACACAGATGAGCGAGGACTGGAGCCCGTCCTTAGCCTGATGTGGGGAAAGGCACGGAAATGCATAACAGCAGGACCAGCCTTTGCCAAGACCTGTCCAGGATCTCAGTGCATCGTGGGGGGGATTCAGCTGTTGGGGGAATCTTTGGGAAGCCGCCCAGGGGAGAGAGCGGGGGAAGGGCGGGCCCCGTGAAGCAGCTTGCAGGAGGGCAGGAGGGTCTCTGGCAGGTGGGCCCAGCAGGGTGGTAGCTGCGGCCAGACAGGCAGACAGGGAAGAAGCCTAGCGGGAGATTCGGGAGCACCGCTGAAGTAGGTCGCATTTAGTGCACAGGAAGGGAAGGCCATTGAGAAGATCGCCGGTTGGGGGCTGTCAGGTCAGTTCTGGCGGCAGAGCGGAGAAGGGGTCGAACAGCTCCGGGTACCAGCTGGGGTTCTGGGCCCCTACCTTGGGCTGTCTGGGAGGCCCAGGGTCAAGGCCTCAGGCCCTGCAGGAGGGAGTATGGGAGAGCAGCACAGAGAGGCCTCGTCTGGGACGCCGGGGCCTCAGGAGTGACTTTCCGTGAGACGTGAGCAGCCGGAGGGGGTTGAGGGGGGACCGGCAGGGGGCAGACGGAGCAGTAGCACCTTGGGTGAAGGGGATTTGGGTCTGAGCCTCCCGGGAGGACCTGCCAGCAGCTGTGGAAACTCTGGAAGTCTGGGGAGGACTGAGGGCTGCAGAGGGCGTGACGTGGGCCCTGGGCCACCGTGGGCCATGCCATTGACATCTGTGCCATCGGAACCGAAAGGGGCACGCGCACCGTCAGTTCGTGCTCACACGGGCGCTGCCTGTCGTGTCTCCCGGTTCGTTTGTAATGACCGTGGCGCCCGTGCGCCGCTCGCTGTCCGCCGTGCCCGGCTCGCCCTGGTGCTGGCCTCCCTCCGCAGCCCGGCCTCCAGCAACTGGGGGGCGGCGGGGCTCTTTGCTTCTCTCTGTGCTGTGAGCCCCAAACACCTTCGCTGGAGCCGGCCTTCCCCCTCGCCAGAGGTTCACTGGGTCAGAAGGAGAGCGTGGAGCGGAGTCTTCATTTTTAGCGTCTTTGTTTATTTAAGCGCATTTATTAAAGAGCGGCCGTTCTACCTCCCAGCTAGTGTCTGGGCCGCCTTGTGTGGTTTACAAGTGCTCCCGGTCTCTCCGCCCACGGCGGCCCCAGGTGTCGGCCTTAGGGTACAGATGGGGCAGCTCTGAGACTCAGCTCTGACGGTTTGGCCGGAATCCCGTGTTAGCGGTCAAGCTCACGGTCTTCCCGGCTGTGTTCCTGTGGCCAGAAGCTTCGCTGTCTGCAGTGGCTCCCTGCACTCAGTGCCCAGGGAGGCGCCAGGGTCGGGGAGCCCAGGTCTGGCCTTGACATGGGTCCATTCTGTGCCCCCGGTGAGTGTCCAGTCACCAGTGAGTTTAAAAACAGGAATGCGGTGAAGGGGGGCCGAGGGCCCCGGACTAGTGCAGCCGGACAGACGGACAGACGGATGTGGCAGCCGGCGGCGCCAGGGGTCCAGAAGACCAGTCCCTGTGCCGGTTTGGGATGATTCTCAGATGCCGAGTTCACACTTCGTTAGTGTGTCGAGGGCCGTCTTGGCAGCTTTAGTCTGGTTTCCTGTCAGTAGTAAGGAGTCAGCCCCGACCCTTAGCCCTGGATCCTTGGTTATCCGTACAGTCCCGGGTCAGTGAGGGGTGGTCAGCGGGGGATGGTCAGCGGGGATGGTCAGTGAAGGGGGGTCAGTGGGGGATGGTCAGC
>LNAC01000189.1:2543864-2558769 GCA_002007465.1 Ailurus styani
CAGCGGGGGATGGTCAATGATGGGTAGTCAGTGAGAGGGGATGGTCAGCGGGGGATGGTCTATGACGGGTGGTCAGTGAGGGACGGTTAGTGTGTGGTGCTTTTTTGTGAGGTGACAGAGAGAAACTCTCAGTGGGTAGATAACAGTAACCAGGCTTTGGAATGACCTTCGACTCACAGCTGTGCATTAAATTCCTGCACACGTGCCTCGTGGCGGTGATGTGATGAGCCTCGCGCACTCAGCCTGTGGGGGGGGTGGCGAGCCATCTCAGGAGCAGGCTGGCCAGGAAAATGGGGAGCCTCTTGCCCTCCCCGCAGGAGTGACTGGAGTCTCTTGTAGCGTGGCTGGTGGTTAAGAACAAGCCCCCCGAGTCAGGAGCTGACCTGGAAGCTCCCGGCCTCCCTGGGGAGGAGGAGGACCATCCGTTTTTACCGGGAGGCAGGAGGCAGAGGCTCTGAGGGAGGCGGCTGGCCCAGGCGCCCTGCAGTGGGGAGCCTGTCGGAGCCCCGCATTCTGCTGCCTGCCGGCCTTGCTGTGCCCTCACAGCCGCGTGGGGTGCTGCTTCCATCCCTGCCTCGTGCCAGGCCCCGGGGGCGCTCCTGATGAGCTCATGTCCCAGCACGAGCGGAGGGAGTGAGGACACCGGCCCTGTGACAGTGGGGGGGGCGGGGGGAGCCCCTGCAGCGGGAGGCGCCCAGGCGTGTGGAGGCGGGGTGCGTTGGTGTGCCCGGTGTGCCCGGCAGAGGGGGCAGTGCGAGAGCGCGGTGGGGACCAGGTCCGCTGGAAGCACGAGGGCCTTGCACGCTCTGGGCCACGACGGGTCTGTCCGGAGCGGCGGTCTCCACAGCTCAAGCGCTGAATTCTGAACGTCTGGAAGGCTCACGCCCTATAAGCCTGTGGGTCTCGTGTCTTCCGGAGCCGCCCTGCAGGGAGACAAAACGGAGCTGGAGTCCGGGGCCTCTGTGGCCAGCTGGTAGACCTGGGGCGGTGACCAGACCTCTGTGTCTCCATTGTCTGTATTTGTCAAAAGAGGCCCAAGGGAGCACCTCCCCGAGGGGTACCTCTGACGAGTAACGCGCGTAGCACAGGCTGGCGCGTGCTCCCAGCCTGGGACCCGGGAGCCGTCCACGGGCGGAGCACGAACACCGTCCGCGATCACCGCAGAATCCCGGGAGCGGGGCGGGGAGGTGCAGCAGTCGGGGGAGGGCTGGCTCCGGCTCCCCCCCGGGGCCCAGCCAGTCCAGGGACCGCTCCCTTCCCCGTGGTGACAAGCTGGCGGGGCGTGTGGGGCCCGTGACGCGTGGTCAGGCGAGCAGAGTGGGTGAGCCGGCCGGGCTCTGGTTTGCTAGCCCGCTGCCGGTGCTGTTCTCGGAGCCGCCCGCACATCGCCTCTTCTGACTCGCACAGGACCCCATGCAGGCAGATGGTGACCCTGTTTTAGAGATGAGGGAGCCGGGGCCCAAAGAGCCTCCATCATCTGCCGAGTCACACCACAGGTGAGTGGCAGGACCAGGGACCCACCCACGTCTGTGTAGTCCCGGAGTCTGGCTTATTTTCAAGAGCCGGGGCTGGTAACTTCGAGGTCCTGAGGCAGAGAGAGCTGAAGGTCACGGAGGATGTGATGTGGCCAGCTCCCAGTGGTATGGGGGCACAGCGGTCACTGAGCGTCGCTCCTGTCCCCTCCAGTGTCACGCATGGGTAGCGTGTCATCTTGAACCCCTCGTGGTAACTGGAACGCAGGCACCAGGAGACGTGCTCCGCCAGGGGCCTTACGGGGCTTGCACACGGTGATTCCAGGCCAGGGTCCGCCTCGGGCCTGCCGGCCATCTCCTCTCCCGTCACCGTGTCTCTGTAGCTGTGTGCGGGGCTGGTCCAGGTTAGGACCGGCGGGGTCAGCCGTGGCTGCGCATCCGAATCACCTGGCCCCGGCCAGACCAGTCAGGATCTCAGGTGGGGGCCCGGGCTCGCTGGCTTGGCTTCACGCTCCCAGGGCTGAGAACTTCTGCACTAAGTGATTTATTTGATTCCTTCTAATTCCAGCTTCCGGTTCCATCCCTTCTGTGGGCCGCTTACCTTCTCAGACCCCGAGCCTCCTCTCTCTTCCCTGTTCTGCAGATACAGGGAAGGTGTGCTTTAGTGTGGTGTTGACTTGAGGGGACAAACGAGGCTGTTACCCTGATTTGTCTTTCCCAGTGCGCTCCCTCCTGTCTCAAGTCCCTTTGTTCATCTGTCAGATGAACACACGTGCGGTGCATTGTCTGTCTCCCCCTGCACTCCGCACGCTCTTGACAGCTTGGGCCTTGTTGGTCCCGTGTTCCCAGGGCGAAGCCCCTCACGGGGTGAGTTTGTGGTTTGTTGAATGAGTGTCTCTCGCTGGGATAACAGGCATGTCAGGTTATGCCAGCCTATCTTTCAAAGACTCGATACACAGTTTATTAGAAGAATTTTTAGATGGGCGTAGCATTTTGCTCCTGCGTATGTGGCTGGCTGGTGGTGACCGTGTCTGCTTTTAGTGACTACTTAAACTCTCCAGAGGGTTGGTAGACCTAACTGATCTGACTTCAGCAAAAAATGAAACAAAAATGTATGTTTCATAACCGTGTCTTAATGAAATTTCCCCCCCTTTCCCTCTTTTCCCTTCTCCATTCAAAATGATTAAGAATGTTATACAAATGCCAAGGGAGAGAATGGTATAGAAGAGTGTCCAGATGCTAAAGACATACCCAGTAACGAAGAGCGTCTGTTAGATTTTAATAGGGTAAGTGGACTGTCCTCCTCCTTACTAACGTACTAACGGCCACACACACCCCCTTGCCACTCAGGCTGGAGCCTGGGAGCCCTGGCAGCTCCCCCCCGCCCACCACCCCGGGTCCCCCAGCTCCGGGACCCTCAGTCCCCGCTTCCCTCGCCTCCCAGCTCGTCCGCTTACTACCGGGACTTCCCACACCCCCGCCCTCGCTCCCCCAGTCTGCCCTTCCCAGTGCTGCCGCAGGGGGTTCCTGCCTGCCAGTCGGCCCTTGTCACTGCCCCAGAAGCCCTTGGGTGGGCAGCCCCGGGAAGCCCTTGGGTGCACTCCGTGGACGGACCCCCCCCTTCCTGTGCCCTCACCACGCCCGGGGCGGCACCCTGGCCTCAGCCCTGGCCCCGGCCGCCTTCGGTTTCTGCCGCACCGTGCCCCCCCAGGCCTGTGAGCTCCCGCTAGGCAGGCAGGCGGATGAATAAGGAAACGTGGCTCTCTTCTCTGTCTCAGCTCAGGTCCTGTGAGGACTTTGCCCCCGGAGCACCCTAGGGTGTCGGCACCCATGGTCCCGTCTTTCCCACCTCGGTGGGTGGCACCCTGCGGCCCCCCGCTGCCGCACCCATGCCTGGGAGCCGCTCTCTGGCCCCTGGCCCCTTCCTGCGCAGTCTGTCTGCGGCCCCGAGCGCCCTGCCTCCCCCCTCCTCCCACCCCCTGCCTCCCACACCCCGTNGCCTCCGCCGGGACTGGGCGACCCCCGCTCCTAACCAGAATGGCCTCTGTCCCTGCGCCTCACCCACCAGCGCCCTGTGTGCTCTGCCCTCGTGTGCCTCTGGCCTCCACCCCCTCTTCCCCCTCCTTCCTCGTGGCTGTCTTCTGCTTCTGCCTCGGTGTCCCAGCCGGGGACGGCGCTGCCCTTTGGAGATGGGGGTGGCCCTGGTTGCCACGATGGTGTTGCTGGTTCCTGTGACTGGGGGCGGGGGTGCTGCCAGCGAGCGTGACGGGGGCGGCTGACCGTCGGGGGGCATTGCTGGTTACCGTGACTGCAGGCGTGCTGGGTCCTGGGGGGGTTCCTGTGACGCGGGGCGGGGGGTCGCTGGTTACTCTGGCCGGTGGGGGCGGCCCGGTCCCGGTCCCTGAGGGACGGGGGCTTGCTGGTCCCTTCGGGGGGGGGGGGGNGCCTTCTGGGCGGCCGTGAGGGGGACAGCGGTGGCGCTCATTGCTCTGCGGTCGGGCAGCGTCGCTAGTTGCTGTGACTGGGGAGGGGCTGCCGTTTGCAGTCAGTGTCCTGGGGACAGAGAGGCTGACCAGCTGGTGTGTGGGGGACAATCCCACACAGTAAGAGTTTTTAGAACTCCGGTTCCTGAAGCCCGGCCCCCAGGCTCCCAGGCTCCCAGGCAAGCTCTGGCTGTTCTTCTGCGAGGCTTGTCTGGGCCTTCAGGTGAGGACACTCCTCTCGAACTCCCTGCCCTGCTGCGTGTGTGTGTGTGTGTGTGTGTGTGTGTGTGTGCGTGCGTGCGTGCGTGCGTGTATGTGTCCCCTGTCTGCGCCTCCCCCGTCGGCCGCAGCACCCGGTCTACACCGCAGCATGCCGTGGTGTGGCTTGGCCGGCTTGTTGTGGGCTCTCCCGGAAGGTGAGCCCGGGGAGCATGTGGCCACGCCGACCTCCCCAGGTTCCCGGTGCTCAGCCCAGCCCCCAGTGGGGCCGCCCTCAGACACGGCCTTGTGCACCCTCACGCGTGGAATGTTTTGTCCCAGGGACTCCGCGCCCAGAAGCCGCCTTTTGGACCCTTGCCGGATCCCGGAGGAGAGCGTGGCGGTTTTGCCCCGAAGCGGTGCCGCCCTTCCTGTCCCTTGGCCCTCCCCGGGAAGCCAGCGGTCTGCTGCGTGACCTCTGTGTACCCAGTGTTTCATGTAGCCCTTGTGGCAAGAAGTCCGGCTTTTGATCTGTTGAAAACTGTTCCTTTCGTCCCAGGTGTCTTCTGTTTATGAAGCAAGGTGTGCAGGAGAGAGAGATGCCGGAGCAAAACCCAACAGCTTCCGCAGAAAGATCTACTCCAGCGCCAGCTCCGGCTCGGAGGGCTCCGGCTC
Source organism: Ailurus styani (assembly GCA_002007465.1). Taxonomy (NCBI): domain Eukaryota; kingdom Metazoa; phylum Chordata; class Mammalia; order Carnivora; family Ailuridae; genus Ailurus; species Ailurus styani. The sequence goes on from LNAC01000189.1 coordinate 2,548,693, forward strand.
GGAGGGCGGAGGCGAGTGGGCGGACCCTGGCGAAGAAGAGCTCTTTTCTCGAACTCATCTCTAATCCTGCAGCGTAGTTACAAATTATTTTTTGAGAGCGATTTGTGATGGCAAATTACCCTTTTGTGAGGCCTGTTAATCTAAAGCAACAACTTAGGTTTCTTCTTCAATTAACTGATTCAGATCAGCAATTATCTTTCTCTTCTTGCTTATTTTAGAGTTGAGGACAGCCATCCTGTTGAAGATTTTTTGTTTTCCAAGCTGTTGAATTCTTGGTGATCTGAAATAGACTAGATTGTGTTGTCCAATCAAGAATGGGTGTGCATGTGCTTGTGTAGAAGCATCCCTGCTTTCCGCATCCTGACTGCAGTTGCTGTCTGTCCTTCCAGCTGCAGCCCGGTCACTGTCACCTTAGCACCGCGGTGTCCACAACCACTGCCGCTCTCCAGAGACTTGAGCTTTGGAACCTTTAGGCTTTGTTCTCTCAGAACTGGGATATCAATACCTACCCCTGCCATGGATCGGGGCCTTTCTCAAGGCAAGAGGGAAGCATGGGTGACTCATCCACGGTCTTCATTCAGTCAGCTCTCATGTACATTTGACGTAGGAACCACAAGGGTGTGCTTTTAGAGACTTACAAAATACTGTGTTTTCTCTCTTAGGATTCCCCCCCCCCCCGAGTATCACGGAAGATAATATGGTGTGTGACTTTGTTGCTAACTGGAGGAGCCAAGGCTTTGGGGTGTGGGGCAGCAGAGGCGGCAGAGCGGGGAAAGGGCGTACCCCAGCCTCTTCTGACGTGGTGGTGACTTTTACGCCAAAAACGCCCCTTCAGGGTTATTCGTGGTAAGGGTCTTAGTTGCAGATCATGATTTTCTGGGGACCTCTGTTGAATCGAAGCCTCCAGAGCTCCAAATTCGAAACGTCTGACGTGCAGTAAGGCCGCCCCGTCACCCCGGAGAAGCCCTGGCTGCTGCAGCTAGCAGTGACGTAGCGGAGCTTAGATTTCATTTCGTGTCGGAGAGAATGTCCTGGGCAAGTTCTGTGTGGTGGGTTGGGGGCGGGCAGAGACGTCCTTTCTCCCAGACCTTTGTGATGGCTTCACGGGACTCACTTCCCGCTCTCCGTGGGGGCCCGGCAGTCAGTCGGTCTCCTCCAAGTCCTGTCCGCGCAGGATGGCCGCCTCCTCGAGTTGTCACGCCAGTGAGCAGCAGCTGCAGCTACGAGGAGCCGTGTTTGTAAAACCAAATTGTTTTTCTATTTAAAAAACAAACAAAACCTAATGCGTAAAATCAGTTTAGCGTGTCCGTAACACCAGGAACGGCAGAGAAGTCTGGCGTGGACGAGACGGCCTCGCCACACATCGTGGCAGGCAGTGCCCACGTACAGTTCGCTAGCCGGGAGTTGGAGGGGCTGGGAGTCTCCGGTCCGCTCCGAGCCCCGGGTGTGGTTGCCTGGCCCGTAACCGAGGACACAGACAACTCCCAAGGCTGCGGAGCCACCCCGGGTTCAGTGTCCTCCCTGGGAGAAGCCTGGTGGACGGCTGGCTGGGGTCTCACCACACGCCAGGGTTTGTTCGTACTCGGCACATCTTATGACACTTTAAAGTGTGTGCGTGTGTATGTGTGTGTGTGCGCGCGTGCGGGTGTGTGCGGGTGTGTGTGCGTGTGCGCGTAAGGTTTATGTTGCTGTTATTTATTTACAGACTTTATAAGGTTTTATGTATTTTTCTTTCTTCCAGAGCTTCCTAAAAAGTGATTAGCATCTGCACTGAAATATAATTTAACAGCAAAGGCAAAAAAGAATTGGAAGTTTGTAAATTCCTAAAATCACTACAGTGACGATCATTCTAGAAATCGTTGCTTATGTAGCAGAGACCAAATAAATATATCTCAGATACAACCTTTAGCTCAGTTGATTTTGGACAGCTGCTTTTTATCAAGACAGGGCTCCAGGTGGCCGAGGTGCCGACTTCCTCACGCACCGGCGGGAAGACATTGCACCTTCCACGGGGGAACGGGGATGGATCATAAATGGGCAAGAGGATTAACAGATGATGTATTTGTTTCCATAGCTACGTGGTTGAAGCCCAGAGGCTTTCAGCCACAGAGTTGAAAGTGTGGTTTTTAGTTTTGTGAATGGATGATCACAAAGAAAAAGCATTTTTTTAAAAAGTTAGCAAAACGCTGAGACGCACTGTGGTGTGACGCGCACTTGCGTATCCAGAGCACTGAAGTACCCGTGGTCCATTCCTGGGCTGAGATTTTTTTCCCCGTGGTTGTATTGTTCTGATTTCACGTACACCAGAGTAACTGATTTTTTTGTTTTCTTGTGGAGTTAACACCAAATAAAAATTTCGAAAAACAGTTGGTTGTCTTTGTTTGTCACGGTAGAGACTCTTTTACAAAGATCCCCAGCCTGAGTGACCTGGGTCAGGGGAAGATAGAAACTGCCCAGGTCACATCGTTCCAGATGGAGGCCACTTAGCTCTTACAGGCATTTGCTCAGAATGCTGACGCGCAGCTTTGCTGGAAAAGGAGGCGGGGGACCTGGTGGCGAACGAGTCACTCCCCCCCCCCCAATCCCGGCTCCTACCTGAAACCTGCAAGGAACATGGGATTTTTGTCCGTAGGTGTAGATGGAACTTACATCTTTTTGTTACGGGAAAGAAATCTCTATATTAACACAATCTGTGTTCATTGTAGAAAAAAATTGGTGTGTTTTTAAAGTGTAAAGGAAAACTGTGCACATTCTCCAGCGGAAGCTGGGAGCGGCTCCCGTACGTGCCCAAAGCATCTCCAGACAGCCGAGCGTCTGCAGGGCTGCAGAGAACACGCTGTGCGACGGGGCATGCAGTCCCTGCGCCCGTGGCTCCACTCAGACGTCTCCTCGTGGCTCTGTAGCTGTATGTACAGTGTCTCTGTCTTTTCACGATTTTACTTATTTGAAAGCAGGACAGCACGAGTTGGGGTTAGAGGGAGAGGGAGAAGCAGGCTCCCCGCTGAGCAAGGAGCCCGACGAGGGGCTCGATCCCAGGGCCCCGGGATCATGATCTGAGCCGAAGGCAGACGCTTACCTGACTGAGCCAGCCAGGCGCCCCAGACTTGAGTTCCTATAGCCGTGTTGTTCCGTTTCAGAGGTGTAATAGGTTCCTCACCCGTCAGCGTGTAGACGTTCCTTCTCTGTGCGTTCCGTATTCCAGGTAGCACTTCCGCGGACACCTGTAAACGTGGGCATCCCTGCGCAGGCGCTCCTGAGGGGCGAGTCCGGCCTGGAGAGGGCCTGCTGCCCCCGCCATGTCCCAGGAGGGCCTTCGGGGCCTTCCTCTCACCGTCTGTAAGCTGAGGATCAGCCTGGGTTATTTGAGGCAAGTAGTTTTTCTGGTTAGCATTTGTCTTTCCTCTGGGGCAGAGGACAAGCGGATTCTATACAGAAGCATTTCAGTGTTGTTTTATCACCCCCCTTTTTTTAATGGTTTCTGGGATATGTGGGCATGTTTTTAAATGCCTTCTCCGCCTTTAAAGAGCATAACAAGATACACTTCATGGTTTTTCTACCCATACACTTTATGTAGAGTTGATTTTTTTTCTTTTTTCTTTTTTTTTTAAGTAAGCCCTACACCCAGTGCGGGGCTCGAACTCCCCGCCCTGAGATCAAGAGTGAGATGCTCTTCCGGCTGAGCCAGCAGGGCGGGCTTGGAAGCATGTGATGTCTATGCAAGGAGTGCGGCTTAAGGATTCAGCCCCCTTTTCTACCAGCTGGTTGGCACCCTACTGCCCCCGTTCGTTACCCTCTGACCGGTGTGGCCCGAGTCCGCTCGGCCGGGCAGCTCTCCTCCCGGAAGCACCTGAGGCAGGGCGGGAGGGTGTTCGTGCGGCGAGGTGGCGGCCCCCTGTTCCCCTGCGGGAGGTCGTCCGCGGGAGCTGTGCCCAGTGGCCACCTTGGGCTGTGGTCAGTCTGCCTGCTTCACCGGTGCCCACACCTGCAGGACACGGGGGCGGGGCGAGACCGCTGCTCCGTGCGCACGGTCACCTGGAGATGGCGCTGTCCCCTGGAACGGAGGCATCACAGCTAAGTGCTTCCCAGCCAAAGGGGTATGGAGCCCTTAAAGATTTACTTGGGGGAGGGGCAAAGGCAGAGGGACAGAATCTCCAGCAGACTTTATTCGCAAAGCCCAACGTGGGGCTCCGTGTCACACCCTGAGATCGTGACCTTGGCCGAATTCAAGAGCCAGACGGATGCTCAGCCAGCTGAGCCACCCAGACCCCCCTGCAGCCCTCCTCTCGACCTGCAATGTCCTACGTGTCCAGCCGCACGTCTCGCGGCTGTGCGTGCCCGGGGGCGCTGCCCGCTCAGCCGTCCGGGAACGGATAGGAGGGCCCAGCCCCGGGTTTCTCTTGAAAGCAGCCGATGGCTGGATGGCGTCGCGGGCGGGGTACTGTCGCGGGCACGGAGGCCAGGAGAGGCGCTCCCGCCTGAGTCCGCCGCTAGCCTTGGGTCACTGTGTGGGGAAAGAGGCTCGCCAGGGACAGCCACATCACTTGACTGAACCAGCGGTACTGGCAGTGACCTCCCCACCCAACCCTTGGATGGTGTCCAGTGTCTGCTAGTGACAGGACAGCGGGCATCCTTCCGGGCCTCGGCCGTGCTAGCCGACCACGCTGTGTGGTAGGTGCATTTGCCCCATTTGACAGGTGAGAAGACTGAGGCGCTCACTTGCCGTCTCGCACCTGCTGCTCGGTGGAGCCAGGATTCCAAGTCCGCGTCAGCAGAGACCATAGTGGTGCCTCCCGTGGGGTAGGTTTGCAAGGGCAAAACAGCACAGTGGGGTAGCCAGGACGCAGAGTCGGAGGGACACCATCCCGTCCTGGGGGTGCGGCCCCGAGAGAAGCCAGAAATGCAGAGAAGCTGCTACACCCTAGTCGGTAACTCCCGTCGGGCCGGGGGCGGGTGGCAAAGCCCTGCAAGGCCCTCTCCTCAGGGTCAGGCCTGCAGAGGCCAGCACGGCGGGCTCAGTCCTGCCCCCGGCCCGACGGGAGGTCGCGTTCTCCCCCTGCAGGCCGGAAAGCAGCTCCCCTGGCCGCCTCCGGCTCCACGTGGTGCCCGGGCCAGGGGTTGGGGGTGAGGGCGCAGTCAGACCCTGGGCCTGCCACTCGGTGCCGCCATCCAGGGCACCTCTCGGGGCCTGCTTGGGGGGGGGGGGTGGCCAAGGCCCCACCGTTTGGCCTGCCGCCCAGCAGGCCCTGGCCCCCTTCCCGAACCCCGCCTGCAGTCACAGACGGGGACAACAGCCCTCAGCTGCCCAGTGAGGGGCTTCGGTGAGCTGGTCCTCGGCCATCCCGCGGCCCTGTGACCCTGGGTGTGCGTGTCAGGCCAGGAGGCTGGTGACAGCAGGCAGAGCTGCCTCCTCAGTGGCCCGAGGACAAACTCCAGAGCGCGCCTGGCCCTCCCCTATGGCTCCCCTCCCCTGCACCCCCTTCTCGCTGTCCCCACGCACCCCTGTGTCCTGGGCCAGTCCTGGAGGCCTGGCCCAGCCCCCGAGGGGCCCCTGCCCTCCCCCAGCTGCTGCATCGGCCTGAGCACATCTGCAGCGAGCCCGCCATCGCGGGGCCCTCCCGCCGTCTGGTGTCGCCTGCAGCCCCAGCTCGGGTCCCGGGCCCCAGGCCGAGCGTGCCGCTGGCTCCCCACTCCCGGGTGCAGGGCCCACCTTCCCGCCACTACGGCTTGTACCCCCTCCGTCAGACCCCCGGGCCGAGGGAAGAGCCCCTGCGGGAACTCAGGCCCACTGTGGGCCTGGCCTGCTGGGAGAGGCCACCGGCCCACCCGGGGGCGGCTTCGTGGGGACTTCTCCCTCGACTGAGGAGGACACGGCCCGGAAGGAGCCTGAGAGCCCTAAGCCCCAGGCCCGAGCGACCCCAGGGCTCCTGGGGGTCCCTGAGGGCCTTGAGCAAGTCCTGGCCCCCTCCTGGGCCTGACTCCAGCCCTTCTCACGGGCCTGGGGCCCCAGTTCCTGCTGGTGACAAATGTCAAGCATGCCTCTGGCACCCTCCCGCAGACCGCAAGCTGCAGGCCGGCGATAACAGACAGCCCGGCCGCTGGCTCCCCCCAGGCCGCCAGCCATGCCGAGGCTCTTGGCCTCACTCCAGCCCGGTGGTCACAGACCTGGGAACTGCTCAGGGACACTAGGGACCCCCAGCCGACATAACTCAGCGGTGGCAGACCTGGCCCATAGCTCCTGCTGCTGGTCCTCCCCCACCCCTGCACAGGCTCGGTGTCCCCCCAAGCTCCCCCGGGAGCCTGCCTTTGCCTGGCAGCTCCCCCGCCACGTAGGGCCCCGTCCAGGATGCAGGGCGAGACTCTTCCCACGGAGTCGGGGGGTCCCAGGCTCCTCCAGCCCCCCTCTCCCACCCCCTACCTGTGCTTTCCCTTCCTGAGTGGGGGAGGAAGTGAGAGCCCCGGACCTCTGGGTGACTTCCCCACTCGCACCTGCTTCCCCCAGGCTTACTGCCATCGCGTGTGACACTGTTGTCTGGACGAGGTGGTGAGCAGCGGAGCCTCATTGCCCAAGATCTGCCTCGCCTCGACCTTACTGAGTCTTCGCGGTGGAAATGGCGACTGCACGTCGAGGTCTTTGGGGGCTGGGGTGTCTTCATGTTGGCACGAAGCTGATAATTAGGAAGACAAGAGGTGTCTGGGCCTTGGTCATAAGTAGGGTTTGGGAACATGCATTCATTCAACAGGCAGTATCCAGATCCCACTCCGTGCTAGGCCCCACCCCTGACGCTGGTAAGAAGCTTTATTGTTCTGTATCAGTAGACCTCCCGCAGCCCTGTCCTCGGGTCAGAAACCTCTCACGACGTCCTCTTCCACGTCTCCAGCCCGCCGGAGCCACGACCATCCTCCAGGGCTCTGAAGGAAGGCGTGCGGACGCCTCCAAGTCCAGGCAGCGCTCCCCACCCGAAGGCTCTCCCTTGTCTTAACCCCTGGATCTCCCTGCCTGGCGGCCCCTCACCCCACCCAACTCGGGGGGGCCACGGGAAGACCGCAGGCTGGCAGCGGGGAGGGCAGGGTGAAGCGGGTGAGGCCCCGCTCTGCCCTGACCAGCAGGCGGCCTTGCCAAGGCCATGGGCACGGGGAGGGGGGAGGCACACACAGAGGGGGCGTGGCCCTTCCTGCGGACCGCCTAATGCGCTTCATCCCGGAGAGACCTCCGAGCCTCCCCGTCTCCACCCATCACCGCAGACCAGGCTGCTGGCCACAGGGTGCTTTCCTCCCGAGCACTGTCTGGCTTTCGGGCCTGGCTACAGATCCCAGGAAGCCGGAGCAAGCCGCCGCCCTCGCAGGGCCTCCCTGGGCCCGGAGAGCCGGATGGAGTGTGCAGTGGGGAGCCTCCACCTCCCGGGCCTGTGGAGGGAGGCTGCGTGGGGCAGCCGGGGGAGCCCAGGGCGGGGGCCAGACTGCCTGGCTCACCCGCGGTCACGGCTTCCGCCATGTGGCCTTCTGCAAGCCATTCACCCTCTCGAGCCTCCGTGTCCCCCCGTGTACGACCGGCAAAGCGAGGCGAGCGCCAGGCTGAGCCGGAATAACGTGCCTGCGGGAGTGGGGTGGTGGATAGGGGCTAATTCTCTCTGTGGTCGGACCATCCCAGAATCTCCAGTTGTCAGAGGCTGACCGGCAGCATCCAGGTGGGTATGGCTGGGGTGGGCACCATCATTCTGGAAGAGAGGGAAGTAGGGAGGTGGGAGGGGTCAGTCTGTGAGGGGCCTGGAGACGTAGCAGGGAGCGTGGAGGGGTGTGGACAGGGGCACCGTTTGTGTCGTATGACAGTGGTCTCTGAGGTTGGATAGGGATTTCAGAATCAGCTGATGCACAGTAGTCTTCTGGAACTTCTGTAGCTTTTACAAGATGCTCACCGTGGCATTTGCCCCCTTCCCTACCATTGGATGAGCTCCGTATACTCCTATGAATGGGGCTCTGGGCAGGTGACCGTCCTGGGCTTAGCCAGGTGCTGTTGCTGACCTCGGGGTCTCACGCAAGCCACTTCCCCACTCTGACCTGTCTCCTCCTCGTCTGCAGAAAACCATCCAGAGATGGTCCAGCCTGCCTCCAGCATGGCAGTGAGTTTGGCTATTCCATCCTATAGAAAAGCCCTCTGTAAACGGTGTGTGAAGAAGCATTAAAGTCATAACTGCATTACGCTAAATATAACAGGTCTCACCATTCTGCAGCCCTAGTGATTGATACTAAGCCAGCAAGATGACCTTGCTGAAGGTCAGAAGAGCCATCCCCTCCCGACAGAACCTGGAGGAAGTACACATTTGGGCTCTGGGAGCGACCCCGAGGTGGTCCCTGCCTCCATCCCCCACTCAGAGCTTCCTAAGGGACCCACTTCAGAGGACTTGGCCACATGTCCCTGGGGGCAAAATTGTCCTTGGCGGAGAACCACTGCTTGAGTTTGTAGGAAATGGGGGCGGGGGGAGCTCGTTAAACACCAGCCAAATCCACGAAGTGGAAAATTCTACAAGGTAAGCAATCCGGTGTCACCCACAAGTATAGAGCACAGGAAAAACAAAGGATTGGAAAAGATGTTAAGGGATCTACCTACCAAGTGCAATTTGTGGCCTTTGGAACTAGATTTGAACACGATAAAAACAGATTTTTACTTTTATTTTTTTTAAGATTTTTTTTTTTTTTAATTAGAGAGAGAGAACACGCGGTGGGAAGGGGCAGAGGGGGAGAGAGACACAGGGAGAAGTAGACTCCTCGCTGAGCAGGGAGCCCGACGTGGGGCTCGATCCCAGGACCCCGAGATCATGACCTGAGCCGAAAGCAGACGCTTCACCGACTGAGCCTCCCCAGGTGCCCCAAAAAGACATTTTTAAAGATAATTGGGGGCGCCTGAGTGGCTCAGTCATTGGGCGTCTGCCTTCGGCTCAGGTCATGATCCCGGGGTCCTGGGATCGAGCCCGGCATTGGGCTCCCTGCTCCAGGCTCCCAATCCCCCTGCTTGTGTTCCTGCTCTCGCTGTGTCTCTCTCTGTCAAATAAATGAATAAAATCTTAAAAAAAAAAAAAAAAAGTAATTGGGAAACACTGAGGAATTGTTGTTAAGTGTGTCAGGTCCACGCACAGTATGGTACTTAGGCTTCAGAAAGGACCGACCGGGCCACCTCCAGCCCCGCAGGCCCTGTCAGCAGGGTGACCCAGATGGGGCTCCTGCTGGGGCTCCGTGTCCCTTCACTGGCCCCCGCCATCGGCTACGCAGGGATGGAAACACGGAAGGGTGACGGGGAGAGAACAGTGCTGGCATGGGCAGGGGACAAGCCGGCTGGAGCCGCACCTGACCCAGCGGCGGGGGGGGGGGGGGGGGGGACAGAAGGACGCCGGCCCGCGCCTCTGCCCCGCATTTGACATTTTCCATCATTAAAACTGTTTGAAAGTCGAAAGCCAGGTGTTCGCTCCGCAGCGGAGCCTCGTTCTGAAGGGCGCGGCTGGGGTCAGAAGGGACGGGCCACAGCCTGGCCCCTCGTCCTCCGCTGGGAGCGGGTCCCTTCCGGACACAGACCCCGGACAGCAAGGCTCCCGCGCCCCATCCGCACTGGGTTAGGGTTAGGGTTCCAAGCCTTGCTGAGCCTCACTCCCCGGGCCCAGGCGGATGCGGGGGAGCCAGGGGGACCTTCCCACCCCTCAGATCCGGGGCCTCCCACCAGGCGTGTTCAGTGCACCGCCCCATCGTCACTCAGGTGTCCTGAGCCGCCTTCCTCACCCTACTAGGTTTCCAGCTCAGACACCCACCTGGGGTCCCCGGAGCTGAGGCAGGCTGGAATCTCTGCGTCCCCCGGAATGTGGACCCGAGCCCATGCACCCCCCGAGGGATGCTGTGGGTGCCCCTCCTACACGCACCCCGCCACCTGCTCCTCCCGGATCTCACTCAAGCCCCCCTCTCGCCAGGGGCCGCATCTGCCCAAGTCCTCCCAAGAGCCCAAGGGCGTGGCGAGCGATCCGTGGACATCTCCGTTTTACAGATGAACAAACCAAGGCTGGGGGGCGGAGTCATGTGGGTGGGGCCTTCCCCCTC
>LNAC01000189.1:2565370-2582542 GCA_002007465.1 Ailurus styani
GGCGGCGCTCGGCTCAGCCGCCCCCCGGAGAGACGCGCGCGCTGACACGCTGCTTTTCCGGAACTTGACGAAAAGTTTTGTCCCTCGGGCGCACGGGGCGCCCCAGCCCGGGGGGAGCAGGCTCGGCGCGCGCAGCTGTCCCGCCCGGCCCCGTCCACCCCCGGGGTGTCTGACCCCCGGCCCCCAGGACCCCGTTCGCTTGGGGACCATGGACCTCCCCCCTCCCCCCCCCAGACCCCGGCACTTTGGGGCCCCGACCGCCGGGACCACCTCCGTCTCGGGGCCTCTCCCCCTCAGGTCCTTGTCCACCTCGGGGAGGGGGGGGCTTCGACCCTGGCCCCCCCACCTCGGGAATCGTGGAAACCCGGGACCCCTCCACTTAGGGCCATCGGCATTTGGGGTCCCCGACTCCCGGGACTCCCCTCCCCCTTGGGGCTCCCGGCCCCCTTTCTTCTTGGAGCCGCTGTCGCTGGACCGCAGAACCCCACATTCTCAGACCTCCTGTCCGGGGCCAGGGACTCCGCTAGCCGCAGGGACCCCGCCTTTCCTGGGCCACAGACCCCTTCTGTGCAGGAGAGACGGGGGAGAGCGGCCTTGGGGATCCCTCCCGCCGGGCGCAGGGGCGGGAGCTGGGGTGTGGGGGGCGCTCACCGGCGGCCTCCCCGGGCTCCGAGCTGCCAGCAGGAAGCCCCGGGGCTGAGTCCATGATGTGGGAGCCGCAGGAAGCCGCAGGACTGGCCGCCCAGCCTCCAGGCTCGGGCAGGGGGCCTTTAGTGGCTAGAGCGCCCTACCCGGCCAACACCAGCCCCACCCGGGCTTTTTGTGTCTTGAAATTGCACCATTTTCCCCAGTAGGCGATTGAAAGCTTTGCTTTGGAAAGCTCTCTGTGCCGGAGGGTCCTGGACATCCCCCTGTTTTATTTCCCGAGGCCCGTTGAGGAGAGTGGCGTCTTTGGGACCCGGTCAGCAGGATGTTTGTACCTCCTTGTCTTGACTCCCTTTATTTTTTATTTTTTTTTAAATTTTATTTACTTATTAATTTGAGAGAAAGAGAGAGAGAGAGGGAGAGTGTGTAACAGGACACATGTAGGCACACGGGCCCGGGTCCGGCAGAGGGGGAGAGAGAATCTCAAGCAGACTCCCCACTGAGTGTGGAGCCAGGTGGGGCTCGATCCCAGGACCCTGAGATCACGACCTGAGCCGAAACTAAGAGGCAGGTGCTCAGCCAGCAGAACCAGGCCCCACCCCTTACACATGGGTGACATCTGCACACCGTCAGGTGCTTTGCCTGAACCTGGCTCTTACAGCCGTCTTGAAACACTGCCTCTGGTCCAGTATGTCTGGCCAGTACCACCTCATGCCTCAAGTGCGGAAATGACTTCTTCCTGACTCCTTAACCTCCTGCCCCCCCCCACCCCGCAGGCTGTCTTAGTTGGATATATTTGATCCCTGTGGATCGTGGGCTCCACCTGATCCCCAGCCCCAGTGAGAACATGGCTCCGGGTTATTGAGCGAATATACCCTTTGGGAAACATTCAAGGAGGTTCTGTAACTGGTCCACGGTCACCCAGCCGGTGAGAGGCACGGGTGGGATTCAGACCGTGCTTGGGCCCCTCGGCCGGGTTCAGCTCACCTTGGTGTCCAGCCCGGTCCCAGCAGGTTCCAGCTCAGCACTTTGCTTTGTGCTGAGCTGGGCTTGCTTCCTGCTGGTGAAACAGTTTTCACAGTGCGCCCCCAGCCCACCGTCTCACATTCAGCATCAGTATTGCCTCGCCTGGCCTCGGTTGACCCCGCCATCCCTCTCCATCCCTCCGTCACCCCTCCGGCCCACTTCCCTACTCCCCCTCTGTCCAGTGGGCCAAGTTCTGTCTTTCATACCTGCACTTCCTCTCATCTGTGCTCTGTTGAAGTCCTCTCTAACAGCGAGGACCTGCTTATCAGAGCAGCTTGATTTGGAGTCTATCTCCCCTGTGGGTCAGAGCTTCTGACCGTCCTGTCTCCAGCCTCAGCCCAGCGGGTGCCTCCCCAGCCTGGTGTGGGTGTGGGTGCTCGTGGAGCTCTGGGACCTTGGACAAGATCTGCCATGAAAATAGGCGTGTGTACATAATATGTTAGAGAAGATTTTAGGAAAATGAGTGGGTGTCATCTGTTAATGTTTGTTTTAGGACGGTTATAAAATTTCTAGGGCCTGAACTGTTAAGAATTCTAGGTTGCCAAGCTGCAAGGACCCCAGGTAGATTAGCTGGGCTCATCCCCTCATTTGACAGATGGGAAGTCGAGGCCCCGAGCTTAGTGCCACACTAAGCTCGGGGCCTTGACTTCCCATCTGCGTGAGGAGGGATGTTAGTGACAGGAAGAAACCAGAGGGTGAGGCTTGCAGGCAACAGTGGCTGAGTCTGGGCTTTGTTTATGCAAATGAGTTGCTAAAATGGTGGGCCTGAGCTGGCTGGCCCTATCCAGGGCCCAGGAAGAAGTAACACCAGCCAACATTTTAGGTTTAACTTGTGCCAGGCATGATCTAAACGTTTTATATTTGGGGGCGCCAGGGTGGCTCAGTCGTTGGGTGTCTGCCTTCGGCTCAGGTCATGATCCCGGGGGTCCTGGGATGGAGCCCCACATCGGGCTCCCTGCCCAGCGGGAAGCCTGCTTCTCCCTCTCACAACCCGGCTGCTTGTGTTCCCTCTCTCCCTCTCTCTCTCTCTGTCAAATAAATAAATAAAATCTTAAAAAAAACAAAACATGCTTTATTTGCCTAAGGAGATAGGGCCTATTATTGTTCCCATTTTACCACATGGAAATTTGGGCATAGGGGAGTCAACGAGTCCAAGGTCACACAGCTTGTACGTGGAGGAGCCAGGATTTGAACCCCGGGCAGTCTGCCTCCAGAACCTGCATTGTTTTTCCCCCTTGTGTATTTCATTTTTAAAAACCTTTTCCCTGGGCGCCTGGGTGGCTCAGTGGGTTAAAGCCTCTGCTTTCGGCTCAGGTCATGATCTCAGGGTCCTGGGATCGAGGCCCGCATCGGGCTCCCTGCTCAGCGGGGAGCCTGCTTCCTCCTCTCCCTGTCTCTCTGCCTGCCTCTCTGCCTCCTTGTGATCTCCCTCCTGCTGTGAAATAAATAAAATCTTTAAAAAAAAAAAAAAAAACCTTTTCCCTGAATTCTAACATACAGGGGCGTGTAAACATTGTTAAGCATTTAGTGTATTGATCATCACAAAGCACAGGGTCTGTTTTCTTAAGCATTCCAGCAAGCTGGTGTGGGCTTTGATGTCAGACCTGGTTTGAATCCAGTTTTTGTTGCTGTGTGACCTTAGGTGATTTACTCAGCCTCAGTTTCTCCACTGAGCTTGGCAGCCTGTGATGAGTGGAGTGTGTGACAGCACCTAGCAGGTTTGGTGTCTGGCGAATGTTTAATAAATGGTTTTCTCTTCTTAATAATTAAGATGATAAGTTGTGCTGGTTTTGTTAAGCGGTCCGAATACCTTTATCATCTGTCAGTTGCCTGTCAGTCACCTTGTAGGTATTTACCATGAGTCACTTTGGTAAGTCTCTGCATGTAGCTGAAGCATTTGGGGGTAGTGGGAGGGACGTCCCCCCCTTCCTGCCCCCACTGCCTGTGCATTGAAAGCCCTTAATTTAAAATGTCCCACCTTTGCCTTTTTTCTTTTTCCTAACATAACCACTTCGGGGCAGTGAAAGTTACATGTCTTCTCCTTAGGGTTGTGAAGGAGCCTTTGGGGACCCTCAACAGCATACCCCCCCCCCGTTTCTGCCTGGTGGCCCCAAACTTACTTAAATAACATTCTGTTACGTTCCAGGCACCTGAAAGTTCACCTCCCAGAGGACTATATTGAACTTCTAGGAAATCCTCTTTTTCGGGATTGTTTTTTTTTTTTTTTTAAGATTTTATTTATTTATTTGACACAGAGAGAGAGATCACAAGTAGGCAGAGAGACAGGGAGAGGAGGAAGCAGGCTCCCTGCCGAGCAGAGAGCCGGATGCGGGCCTCGATCCCAGGACGCTGAGATCATGACCTGAGCCGAAAGCAGAGGCTTTAACCCACTGAGCCACCCAGGCACCCTTTGGGATTGTTTTTATCCTGAAGAAGAACCCATTTAAAAATCAAATGACTTTTACAGTTGACTTTTCCATTCTGCATGATGCAAACTGACCCCTTGTTTCGGGCGCAGGGGCGGCAGTGGGGAGAGCGAGCCTGCGGGCGTTCTCCCCGGGTCGGCCCAGCGCAGAGCCGCTTCATTACACACACGGCCCTCACGCCTCGTCTCTTTGTCCCTGCGGTGGTAATGACGGTGCCGGGAGCTCCGGGGTTGTCGTGAAGGTTACAGAGCTGGCAGCTGTGAACTTTGAACACCGCGCCCAACATGCAGCGCAGACCTGGGGAGCAGAGGCAGTCGATCGCGTTAACTGTTGATGCCAAGGCACCCGAGTTCCAGAACAGCCTGTGCCTCTCTCTCCCGGGTCGCTTTTGTCTCAGCCACGACCTTAGAGAAAGCGGCTCCGCGTGGTTGGTGCTCAAGGAGCCCTCTCCGAAGCCAGCTAATTCCCGGGGGCGATGCCCCAGAGATCAGGGGGTTTTCCTGGGTGGTAGGACCTCATTTCAGAGGCTTCACTAGCCGGTTTCTCCTGACTGGTCCTGTCCTCCAGGGTCAAGATGAAGGCCTGGCAGGAGGCTGGTGGTCTCACCAGAATTCTCCCCAGGAGGCATGAAGGACCCCGAGGGGCCTCGTGCAGGATGACGTGCGTGTTGGAGAGAGAGCGGGGTGGGGGGGGTGCTCGCCTGTACCATCATGGGCAGGTCGCTGTATCTGGCTCAAGCCGGCTCTGCTCCCATCTGGGAAATGGCAGACAGTCTGCTTTTTCACAGGAGGGATGAGGATTTAGGGAGGGTCTCGATGTCTGTGTTAGGGCTGCGTGAGTAGCAAAGCTGACCAAGGGGCCTTGGAGTCACGGACTTGGGTTCAGACCCCCTGCTGTCGCCACACAGAAGTAGAGCCCTTGGGTAAGCCATGGGCCTCAGTGTCCTCCTCTGTGCAGTGGGGATAAGACCTAGCACGTAGGGCTGTGAGGGCTAGAAAGCGGAAGGCACGTTAGGAGCTTAGAGTAGGGCCTGGTACTCATTAAATTGTAGTTTCATGGTGATGCTCTGATGTTGGTGCTGCAGACCTGGTCCTACCCTCTTGAAGCTTTGGCTCTGTGACAGGTGGATTCTGAGGCCGTGGCCGACAGAAAGGAGCAGTGTCTGCCTTCTCTTAAGATGAAGGGTACAGGGGGGCGCCTGGTGGCTCAGTCCTTGAAGCATCTGACTCTCGGTTTCAGCTCAGGTCATGATCTCAGGGTCATGGGATCGAGCCCTGCGGTGGGCTCCACACTCAGCATGGAATCTGCTGGAGATTCTCTCTCTGTCCCTGTCTCTCTAAAATAAGTAAATCTTTAAAAAAAAGATTAAGGGTGCGAAAATCAGTGGCAGAGCTGGGCTGATGGGACTCTGGGCAGGCGCGCCCTCCTCGGCGGCGCAGGGACAGCCGCAGTGTCGCAGGTGCTGATGGGGGTGTGAGGAAGCGGCCCCTGCAGAATCCGAGGAGCCCAGACGGGGAGGGCCCCGGGGAGCAAATGCCCGCAGGCAGGTGAGTGCCCGAGGGTGTCCGCGTGGGTGAGCAGCATGTGTCCTCCCTGAAGCCGCCCAGGAGTGGAGGTGTCCCCGCTGGGGACGTGACTAAATCGTTTGGGTTTGGCCTCCTAAACTGTTAGTTTACGAAGGCCTGGTCGAGACCTGGTCCCCCTGCTTTTTCAAGAGAAGAAAATTCAACTGTTGTTCAGGATGGACTTGTTTTCCGAAGGCTCATTCGGAGTCACTGGCAGAGCTGCCGTGGGCTTTCCGGCTCGTCCCGAAGGCCTGGCCCCTGCCGGGTGAGGGCCGTTCCCGTCTCTCGGGGCTCTTACCCTCCCCGCTCGCTGCAGAAGGAGGTTTGTGGCTGGTAAATAAAATGCAGATTCGTCTTGCTGCCTGGAGGGAAAACAGCCTTCCTCTGATCTGTACTTGACGTCTTGTATGTTTTTCCTTTGTCTGGGAGGTGACGGCTGGTCAGCCTTAAACGTGTGTTGCGTGGCTGGCCACCTGGGCCTGGAGGAGGCGGGGGGCCTGCTGGGGCGGATGGCCTCAGACTTGGGGAAGCCGCTGTAGACGGAGGGAGTCTCTTACGGTCCTGGACCGGCACGCGTTGACCCTTCCTCCCCGAGTAGTGCGGTGGCTGGCGGGGCACAGGACGGTCCTGCCGGGCTTGCTGCCGAGAACTTGATGGGGGGGGGCGCGTTTCTTCCTCATCTTGTTACGTCCACGGCTCACCTTGCTCTTGAAGCAAAACCCACTCGCCGTAGGTGTTTCTTGCACGGACTGTCCCGGAAACCTGCCCTGTTAGAACCTAGTTGTTGGTAATAATTAACTCAGCAAGTAGATTTTTGAGTCCTTAATCCATGCCAGGCATTTGGCCAGACAGTGGTACCTGGAACCTGTCAGCCCGGTGCCTGCCCGGGTTTAGGGCTTAGAAACCCGCAGAGGGCCAGGGAGCAGCGGCCAGACAGGTGTCTCGGGGGCGTGGCCGAAAGGAGCCTCAGAGGAAGGAGGGCCTGCAGCCTCCTGGGAGAGTAGGCGAAGGCTTCTGGGGGAGGTGGCCTCGGGAAGGTGCTGCGTCTCCTTGTGGCACCTGCTGCCACGTCCCCAGGGGCGCTGGTGGCCTGGGCCGTGGGGTTTTGAGAGAGGCGAGGGTGACCGCCCGAGGCTGGCGAGGCCGGGGCGGGAGGGCCCTGTGCCAGCTCAGGGAATTTAGGCTGATCCTGGCTTTAGAAAACGTGTGACTTGGAGGCTGGCCATCTGCAGCTGGCCTCCTGGCAGATGCCCAGCGGCCACCCTGCAGCCTCTCTGAGAAGCGAGCGCTTTGTGCGCGCAGCCCCCCCTTTGGGGCACGGTCGGAAGGCAGGTGCTCTGGCCGGGGCTTCTGGTCTCATAGGCCTGGCGGCCCCCGGTGCAAGGGTTTGAGGACAGGTGGCCTGGGCCCTTGCGGGGTTTGGTTGGAGAGTATGTTGCAAGCAGAAGGACGTTTTGCTTTTAGGTTTATTTCCCTGAAGGCCGCCAACCTTGTTTGTGGGGTTTAAGGCATTTCACTTGGACTTGGAACCAGCGGAGGCATCAAAGGTCATTCTTCTTCCCCTAGAAGAGGCCCGTGGCCTGCTGGCCGGGGCCCCGGCAGAGAGGAGACAGGGGTGCAGATGAGGCCAGGCCAGGCGGCTTCAGACCGGGCACACCTGCTTCGCCACCCTCGTGCTCTCGCGGTGGCAATTCCGAGCAGGGGTCCCTGCGTTCACGTGGCACACGTTTTGTGCTCCGGGTCTTCTCGTCTCGGAACTGCTGTGTGGAGGCGGCTGGAGCGGGTCCTCCCGGGGGAGGCGATCCCCATTGACTGGACACAGACTGGTCGGACGGGGGGCGAGCTGGCGCTCCCAGCGGGCCCTCTCATTGCCCGTATCCCCCGACCGGCCGTGAGCTTCGTGGGGTCACCCGCTCTCCTGCCGGCCGGGTCGGGAGCTGAGGCCCAGAAAGCTTACACTTTCTGCCCGTGGTAAGCGCCCGACTGGCAGCCGGTCCGGGCACCGGGCTCTCAGCTCCGTGTGAGGTGAGGGTTTCCTCTGGCGTCTCTGGCTTTTTGCCAGTTCGACCTGTCAGACTGCTGATGGCATTTGGATGATTCTAAGAACTCTCGACATTGCGAGAGATTAGCTCTTCACTAAGCTCTGGAAATGTTTCTTGCTGTGTTTTCCTTTTATTTTTTATTATTTTTTTAAGATTTTATTTATTTATTTGACAGAGACACACAGCAAGAGAGGGAACAGCAGCAGGGGGAATGGGAGAGGGAGAAGCAGGCTTTCCTGCTGAGCAGGGAGCCCTGATGCGGGGCTCGATCCCAGGACCCTGGGATCATGACCTGAGCCGAAGGCAGATCCTTAACCACTGAGCCACCCAGGTGCCCCTGTATTTTCCTTTTAATTAAAAAAAATGTCAAAGTCTGAAGTTTATGTCCATTTGAATCTCCCCGTGTGTCCCTGTTGTGAAGGGGTTGGGTTCAGGGATTTCGGACATAGTTGGGGGTGACTTTGCCCGGAGGAGCCCGGGGCTGGGGACGCGGGGCAGGGGCTGCGGCCCAGGAGACCGAGGGCAGTGGGACCTGGGCCTGAAAATGTGTTCGTGTGTGCCGAGGTGGTGCCCAGAGTCTTCCAGAGCACGGGCCATTTTGCTCAGTAGGTTAGAGACGCGCTTGTTGAAATACAGTTATAATTTTGTTTTTGTATTTAATCCTAATTTTGTGTTTTTGTGTTGGCGTTGTACGGTGTGGTTGTACGTTCTAAGAAAAAAGTCGATAATCAGCCAGGACAGCATCATGATTTAATAATCCTTCGTCACTCACCGGGTCATGTTTCAAGTTTTTGTATGTAGTTCTGTCTGTTTCTGAATTCTGCATTTTGATTCATTCCTTCGTATTTTTTAATTTTTAATTTTAAAGATTTTATTTATTTGAGAAAGAAAGAATATGAGTCAGGGGGAGTGGCAGAGGGAGAGGGAGAAACAGACTCCTCGCTGAGCAGGGAGCCTGACGTGGGGCTCGGATCCCAGGACCCTGAGATCAGGACCTGAGCCAAAGGCAGAGGCTTAACAGACTGAGCCACACAAGTGCCCCACCTGCCTTCATATTTTTATTTTTCCTCCAGTGCCGCACTGTCTGGCTTCGATTTCTGGGAGGCAGGGAGGGGGATGAACCCATCTCCTGTTCTTCTAATGATTTGCTTTCGCTGCCTTGACTAGAGGAGGGCCAGGCTTCCTGAAGGGCAGCAGGAAGGCTCGGTGACACCCAGAAGGGAGTGGCTGCCATTGTTCCCACTGTGCTTCAAAACCTTCACTCACTGACGCTTAGATGATGGCAGCTCCTTGCACACTGCCTGCTGGGGGCCCCTGGGACTTAAGGCAGTCAGTATAGCTGGGATTAGAGCCCAGGAAAAGTCCCATAAAAACCAAGAAAGTGGGGCGCCTGGTGGCTTAGTCGATTGTCTGCCTTCAGCTTGGGTCGTGATCTCAGGGTCATGGATCAAGCCCTGCACGGGTGTCCATGCTGGGTGTGGAGCCTGCTTAAAAAACAAACAAACAAAAAACAACCCAGGAAAGTATCATTCTTCATGTAGTTCTACACTGTGGATCAGATTTCTTTTCTTTTTTTTTTCTTTTTTTTTTTTTTTTTTTCTTTTTTTAAGATTATTTATTTATGGGTGCCTGGGTGGCTCAGTGGGTTAAAGCTGCTGCCTTCCGCTCAGGTCGTGATCCCAGGGTCCTGGGATCGAGGCCCATATCGGGCTCTCTGCTCAGCGGGGAGCCTGCTTCCTCCTCTCTCCTCTCTCTCTGCCTGCCTCTTTGCCTACTTGCAATCTCTCTCTCTGTGTCAAATGAATAAATAAAATCTTTTTTTAAAAAAAAGATTATTTATTTATTTGTTAGCGAGAGATCACAAGCAGGGGGTGCGGAAGGAAGAGGGAGAAGCAGGCTCCCCTTTGCGCAAGGAGCCTGATGCGGGACTCGATCCCAGGACCCAGGGATCATGGCCTGAGTCAAAGGCTGCGGCCTAACAGACTGAGCCACCCAGGCGCCCCTGTGGAGCAGATTTCAGTAACCGCACCAGATTTCTTTAGTTTTGACATTTTAAAGGACGAGAAGGTATAGTTTAACCTACTCTAGGGTTCTCCGTCTGCTGGGGGCTGTGCTGTCCAGGCCTGTGTGCCTCCTACCCCATCAATTCCACCCGCGTCTTAGGCCAGAGAACCGTAGGCAGGTGTGCGTGTGTCACTGACAGCTGTGACTCTTGTCACTCAAGTCTTTATTATAGGTTTATGGTCTTTGTTTTTCCTTTTTTTTTTTAAAGATTTTATTTATTTATTTGTTTGTTTGTTTGTTTGTTTATTTAGAGAGAACGAGTGGGGAGAAGCAGACTCCCCGCTGAGCAGGGAGCCTGACGTGGGGCTCGATCCCAGTGGGATCATGATCTGAGAGCCCAGGGCAGATGCTTAACTCACTGAGCCACCCAGGCGCTCCTTTATTTATCCTTTATTGATTCTGTGCCTTCCTGAGTCAGCCTTCTACCTGGGTTTTTGTAACTCCACACTAAGCTATTCATCCACTGGGTGTGGCCTATTTTGGGGTCAGTCCTGTACATCCCAGCTGTGCTGCTAAATAACGCCACGATCTTGGACCCATTTCTTCGCGTCTCTGAGCCTTGGTTTCCTCCGTGGTAATGGGGATGATATGCCCTGCCTTGTGGACACGTGGAGGGCCATGGTGCCTTGGATGTGGTTGGGGTCATCTTGGCACACGGCATACAGTTTACCTTGTTTGTTGTCTCGGTGATGACATCTTGGTTTTGATGCTGTCTTGGAACAAGTAGAACTTGACTTACATGTGGGTTATGAATTCACGGACTTTTGATGGAGGTCTTCTTTTCATTTATTTTATTCTATTTTATTTTTTAAGTAGGCCCCACGCCCAGCGCGGAGCCCAGTTTGGGACTTGAACTCACCACCGTGAGCTCAAGACCCGAGCTGAGATCAAGAGTTGGCCGCTCAACCCTCTGAGCCACCCAGGCGCCCCTTCTGTTTATTGTTTTTCAAAAACACGAAAACCAAATAATCCTTTCTCTGCCTGGACCTGTCCTCATACCCGATGTGCCAGCCTGGGGGGTCAGACATGTGACTGCTGGGGTGCTGCTGCTGCTGAGCAAGGCGATGGTTTAAGTACTTTTACCCTAGTTGTAGCCTTTGTTGGGGTTGTTGTCCTATTACTTTATTTTATTTTTTTTTAAAGATTATATTTTAGGGCGCCTGGGTGGTTCAGTCAGTTAAGCATCTGCCTTCAGCTCAGGTCATGATCCCAGAGTCCTGGGATCGAGCCCCACATTGGGCTCCCTGCTCTGTGGAAATCCTGCTTCTCCCTCTCCCACTCCCCCTGCTTGTGTTCCCTCTCTCACTGTATCCTTCTCTGTCAAATAAATAAATAAAATAAAGATTGTATTTTATATCGCGGTGATATATGCTGAAACTCTAGCTTGTGGTCCTGCATTAAAACTTGGCTATGTAGGATTTTTCAGGGATTCGTCCCTTAAAAGGGCATCGGAACATTTGAGCTGTACAGCAGAGGAGCGTGTCTTAGGCTTTTAGAGCCACCGTCTGAATCTCCATCTTTGTGTCTTTGCCTAGTTCCTCCTCGGACCAAGATGACTGATGGAAACCTCTCCGCCTCCATGAATGGCGTAGCCCTGATGGGCGTTCTGGATGCTCGGCCGGGGAGCCACGTTCAGAACCTGCAGCACCTGACTCTCAAGGCCCCCCGATCCGTCTCGCCGCCGGAGTACGGGCCCAGGCTGAAACTTGGTCCCGTAGAGGATCGGCACAGCCTGAAGTCCGTGGACTCGGGCATTCCCACGCTCGAGATCAGTAACCCGGAACCCGTCCCCTGCAGCGTGGTGCACGTGAAGAGGAAGCCGTCCGAGCCCGAGATCGTCCCGGAGCGAGCCTGCCAGAGCGCGTGCCCACTGCCGTCCTACAGGCCCCCGGCTCCCGGCAGCGCCGAGTGCGAGCCGAGCGTGCGGAAGTCGTCCACGTTCCCCAGGACGGGCTACGACGTGGTGAAGCTCTACAGCCCCGGCTCCGAGGCCCTGAACCGCAGCGACGATGTCTCCGTCTGCAGCGCGTCCAGTCTCGGCACAGAGCTGTCCACCACGCTGTCCGTCAGCAACGAGGACATCTTGGACCTCGTGGTCACGAGCAGCTCCAGCGCCATCGTGACCCTGGAGAGCGACGACGACCCGCAGTTCACGGACGTCACCCTGAGCTCCGCCCGGGAAACGCGGGAGTGGCGCCCGCGGGACGGCGCGGGCGGACCTGAGGATGGGAGCAAGCTGAAAATTTTGGGACCGCTTAGTAGCTTCTTTACCAGGTAACTCCATCTGGGTCTCTGCGAGCGCCTGGTTCTCCGGACCGGCTGCCCTGTTCCCGTCCGGAATGCGCTGCGTGCTCCCTGCCGAGCAGGCCCCGAGTCCTCCCCGTAGCCCGCAGTCCTGTGCGCTGTTGGGCGGGCCTGGTCTGGAGGCGATCCTGCCGTCCGAGCCCTCGCCGCTCCCTCTGTGTCCGTCCGGGGCGCACTCGCACACCCCGTTGTCCTTCCCCGGCCTCGGGGGGCTGTGGCGGAGGCGACCCGCAAGTGGCAGCCTTGTACGCGCTGTCAGCCTGGTCCTCCGAAGGGCCCTTTATGCCCAGCACTCGAGCTTCTTGGGCCAGGCAGAGGGTTAGGGGCCCACATCCCACCTCTGGCCCCCGCCGGCCTAACGCAGGGGTGTTCCTGCGGGGCCCGTGTGCTGACGCTGGCCGTGCCCCGCGGCTGCCGCTCTCCCTGCTGGCCCGGGACCAGGACCTGTGGGGCCCCTGCGTCTCACCTCCAGCCCTGGGGGCACAGCTCCCACGGGGCCTGCCTCTTACCTGTGCTCGTGTGTGTGTCCCCGGGTCTGCTTGTAGCAGGGACGACGGGAGCAGTGTGAGCATCGAAGTGTTACAGGAACCGGCTTCGGGTCGGGCGCACGGGCTGGGGACCCATCAGTCACATAAGCAGCCGTGGACCTCTGGGCTGTGCAGGGCTGTGAGGAAGGGCACGCGGGCCGTGAGGCGGTGTGCAGGGGAGTGGCGAGCTGGCCCTAGCTGCCCGCCGGGGGACCGGTCGCTGTGGTCGGTGCAGCTGCCCCCTGCATGTGTGTGCTGTAGCAAAGCCCAAGGAAGACACTTCATGGTACTGGGGGTCCCCTTTTTCCTTTTTAAAGGGTTATTTATCTGTTTGAGAGGAGAGAGAGCACGGGTGAGGGGAAGGGCAGCGGGCCGGGGAGAATCTCCAGCAGCCTCCCTGCGGAGCGTGGAGCCCGCCCTGGGCTCGATCCCACGACCCTGAGCTGAAATCAAGAGTCAGATGCTTAACCGACCGAGCCAGCCAGGTGCCCCCCGGTGTCTCGTCGAGGTGGCGATCTGTGCTGGCGGGGGTCCGCTGGAGACGTCTGTGGCTGTGGGCACGAAGCTTAACTCTCCGCAGCCGCAGCTGCTTCGTCGTCTGAATGTGGACATCGTGTCGCGTGAGCCTGAGACCGGTTCTGAGTGCAGAGATGTCCAGCGCAGGCTGTGGTTCGTGGGCCACCTCTTCTCTCTGACGTGCTGACAGCTGGTGTCATGCTCCCCTGGTCCCAGAGCTCCGTAACCCAGGACCGCCTTCAGTGGGAGGCGCCCCAGGAGCTCTGGGCGCGACCGTCACTGTCCCTTCTGCGGCCGTAGCCCCAGGAGGGGTGGCATTGGTTCCGATTAGTGTGGCCGAGCTGTCCTCTTTTCTCAGGTCAGTGTTTTCAGTGTTCCGTCTGTAGGTACCACCTGGGGGCCTGGGACACGCGGGGTCCTCAGAGTCCGTCCTGGAACTCCAGAATCCGAATCTCAGGGGAAGGGCTGGGGAGACAGGTTTTCAGGACCGTGTGGGGGTTCTTGGCAAATTTGGAAACGTGGTTCAGAGTGGGGGGGGCTGGGAAGCAGCCTAGAGGACAGAGCTGAGCCTTGGATGGAATGCACCTGCGCCCACATCCTAGCTGTGTGACCTTGAGCAGGTTACGTCACCTCTCTGCGCTGGCTTTCTCATCTCTCAAGTCGCGTTGAGTAAGTGCCCAGCCCGGGGTGCCTGTTACGTTGTTGATGTACAGGGTCCTCTTATGGGACCTACTTTGCGTGGCGGCCACGGGGCTGAAGTGGGTCCGCGTGTGTGATCGTCACGCTGTGCCTCGCTCTGGCTGCTGCCTCATCTCACCAGGTTGGAGCCTCTTCTCCCTTTGAAAGGAAACAACCACCAATTACCGTGGATTGTTGCTGAAGCTACTGTTTTTTTTTTTTTTTAATTGACGGGTAGTTGGCTATGGAATTATGCCGGTTTCAGGTGTAAGACAGCGTGATTGAAGTTTCACGGACGGTACGAAATGATCATCGAGCTTGATCTGGGTGCCGTCTGTCACTGTCCGAGTTGTTACCTGGTGTTATATTCCGTGCGTTGTGCGCTGTGTTCTTCTGTCTCCTTTGTTTACAACTGGAAGTTGGTACCTGTTAGTCCCCTCCCCTCTTTGGCCCGTCCTCCTCCTCCTCCCTACCAGGTTGCTCTTCTTAGCTGTCTGAACCCGTGTTGTTTTTTTTAGAGTCCGCGTGTAAGGGAAATTATATAGTATGGTAAAGCTGCTGTTTCTTGAGAATCTTTCGTAGCTTTGTGCCTCCTCTTTGTTTTATTCTCCGATTCTTGTCTCCTTAGCCCTTTCGTAAAGCATTAAAGAAGAAAGTTTTTTTTAAAGATTTTATTCATCTATTTGATAGAGAGACAGAGCACACTCGGGGGAGCGGGAGGCAGAGGGGAGAAGCAGACTCCCCACCGAGCAGGGAGCCGGATGTGGGACTCCATCCCAGGACCCTGGGATCATGACCTGAGCCAAAGGCAGACGCTTAACCCACTGAGCCACCCAGGCATCCCAAGGAAAGTTTTTTTAAAATTCTATTTATTTATGGAAGGAATCTCTACACCCACATGGGGCTCGCACTCCCGACCCTGAGATCAACAGCCACAGGCTCCACTGACTGAGCCGGTCACACACCCCCTCCCTTACCTTTGTAATGGCTGTGACATTATTGTGAGCCATTATCAAGCGCTTTTGGGAAGCAGGTGGAATGTTAATGACAAACGGATCAAACTATGATCTCATGGGCTGAGTCTAGGAAGTTTTTCATCCTAGAGTCGTAAAGTGTTAGAGGAGAGTTTTAATCTCGAGTTCCTTCGGGGGGACGAGGGTTCTGTGGCAAGGATGTATGGAACCCACTCCGCATTTCACCAGTGAGTTACACAGGGGGCCCGGCTGACAGTTAGGCCTGCGTGAGTTTTGTCGAGGGCAGGGCTGGGCTGGGGCTGGGCCTCCGGGGTTTCCAGCCCAGCCTCCTGGGTCCTCCTGTTTCTCCACGTTATCCCCTGCACCCAGGCGACTTCTTTACCCCTGTGCCCGTCTGTTCTTGCCCTCGCTGAGTCGATTTCTAGGAAATTGTAGGAGGAAGTGTGGGCAGTAGTGGAAGGTTCATGGACACAGTCAGGAAACGAACTTGTGGCCCGAGGGGGCAGACTAGTTGGTGGCCCTGACTGCTTGATGAGGGTGGTCCGGGAGAGACAGGAGCAGGGGACAGGGTGGCAGGCTGGGCTTGACCACTGCCCCGTGGAAGCCGCCAACCCAGCTCCCTCTGTGCCCTTGACCCGCTCTCCATCCGGGCCGTCGGAAGCCCTGGGTCTTCAGGGGCTCACAGCTGGGGCGGGAGATAGAGTGGGGGCGGGGGTGTGTGTGACCGCTGTCGTGGGGGTGTGAGGGGTGAGCGTGTGGAGTGCCGGCGCCAGGCTGGGTTCAGCGTGAGCTCTCCTGCTTAATAGCTTTGTGAGCTTGGACAGGTTATTTTATTCTTCTCTGCGCCGTTACATGGGGCATAAAACTGCCTAAGGTTAGAGATCAGATCAGTAAGCCTCTAGCACAGTAAGTAGTACCTATGTGTGGTTCTAACATAAGTGTTATCACTTTGAAGAAATACATTTTTCTGAAGTTTTCTCGAGTTCTTATTCTAATGTGGTGCTTACTTCAATCAAAAGCTACGACGGACAGAAGTTAAATCAGGATTTCTGCACTGTCGACATTTTGGGGTGGACAGATCTTTGTGGTGGGGCCGTGCTGTCTAGCAGCCTCCCCGGCTTACGCCCCCCCAGGTGCCGGGAGCCCTGCCCCGGGGTGCACCAGGCGCTGCCCTCTGTCCGGGGCAGGGAGGGCTGGGAGGGGCGGGTGGGATCAGCGGCCTGTGAGAACCCCCCGCTGGTGTCTGTTTCCCCGAAGGAGATTTACTGATGTCAGGTAATTCGAGCAGGATCGCCCTCTCGTTTGGAGACAGGGACTGGGCTGAGGGATCCCGTTGCACCCGAGTAGTTGAACAGTGTCGGTGTAGATGGGAGGAAGCCAGTACCACACGTGCTTCCCGCAGGAGATGCGCTGTTTCTGCCGAGCCAGGGGTTTCCGGCTGCTAACGCGCCCGGGCCTGGAGGGTGACAATCCGCTGCGGCCCCGGAGGGCGTCTTCTGGCCGCCCTGCGCGTCGCTCCCCGCGGAGACGGTCTGGGTGTCCTCGCCCAGCAGCGATGCCTGGGCTGCGTGGAAGCCGAGGAAGGGGCTCGCGGGGTGGCAGGGGTGGGGGCTGGGAGGCGCGGTGCCCCGGCTGCCTTCCGAACCGCCCCACCCTCCCGACACCCCGACCCTGGTCTCGAGGCCCCGGGGCGCCGTCTGCGTGGGGCTCACCGCGGCGGCCGGGAGCTCCGACCCAGCGGGCAGTGTGCTGGGTGAGCCGGAGCCGCTCGGACCCAGGTTCGAACCTCGGCTCTGCCATTTTTGACCTGTGCGACCCCAAGGACTCCCCTCCCGTCTGGCCCCCGTGTGTCCTGGCTGGCGGGGGTTCATTGCGCCTCTCGTCCGGAGTGGATGGGGTCCCCAGAGACGCCAGGGGAGGAGCTGTGGACCGGGCACGTCCCCCGTGTGCCTGCGGCTTGGCCTCCTGGCCCTGCTCTCTGCTGCTGTTGGGGAGGCACGAAACCTTCCACTGTTTTTAGGGGTCTGCGTAAGGAAAAATGCTGTTTTGGGAAAAATAAATCTTTAAGGCATTTTGACTTGAATGCGCTCAACTATAATTTCTAGGCTTTGGGATTTGATAACTTGGACGGTGCTACAGGCAGTGCTGAGGCGGATATGTGCTCCTTGCTTTCTTTTTTCTTTTTAGAAGAAACTAATTTTTAAAAAAATTTTTGTTTATTTATTTGGCAGAGAGAGATCACAAGTAGGCAGAAAGGCAGGCAGAAAGAGAGGGGGAAGAAGGCTCCCCGCTGAGCAGAGAGCCCGATGTGGGCCTCCATCCCAGGACCCTGAGATCATGACCTGAGCCGAAGGCAGAGGCTTAACCCACTGAGCCACCCAGGCGCCCCGAAACTATTTTTTTTT
>LNAC01000189.1:2582920-2618399 GCA_002007465.1 Ailurus styani
AGGGAGAGCGGTGGGAGGAGGGGCAGAGGGAGAGGGGGAGAGGGGTGGGAGGAGGGGCAGAGGGAGAGGGAGAGTGAATCTGAAGCCAGCTCCGTGCTCCGTGCTCCGTGCAGAGCCCAGCGCAGGGCTCGGCCCCACCACCTGCCATCATGACCTGAGCTCAGACCAAGAGTTGGACGCTTAACCGACTGAGCCCCCCCGACGCCCCCTCCTTGCTTTCTTTTTGGAGAGGCCAGTCTGTTTCCCGGCCGGGCAGATAAACGTCAGAGGCTGAAGGAGGCGGAGACCGTTAGGCTGTGGTGGCCTGTCCGGCTGTGTCAGGGCCGTGTGGCCCTCCGGCGTCGGCCCCGCGCTTGTCCCCGGCTGGAGCCAGGCCGCCGCGGCGGGGAGGGGGGCTCCTGACCCTGCTGCGTTCCTGACTTGCGCGGTTCGCGGGGCCGCCCTGATGCAGCAGAGGGCCTGGGGGCCCAGGGTAGAGCCTGAGACTTCAGCCCCACCGGGAGTTTGAAATCTCCTGAGTCCTTGAGCCATTAGATCCTTTCTGCTAAAACTCTTGGGAGTGGTTTCCATAAACTGCACCAAAAGCTGATGGATTCGGGCACGTCCCGTGAGTCATTCTTACTGGTGGGGAGACTGAGGCAGGGGGTGGGTAAGGAGCCTGCAAGGGATACAGCCGTGGCCCAGCCGTGGGTCTGAACTTGGGGTCCTCATTTGGAGAACAGAAGCAAGTTCACGTGTCAAAGGGAGGAGGTGTGCGCGGAACTGAAGCACTGAGCACGAAGGAGGCACACCCGTGTCTACATTACTGATTGACTTTGGCCCAGATGCGGGCGTGTGCGCGGGTGTGCACGTGTGTGTGCACATCTGGGGCACGCGTGTGCACGCGACACCCAGGGAACAGCCGCGGTGGGTGTTCTCTGGACCTGGCCGTCTGCTGGCAAGTGGGCGCGGGGAAGGCGGGCGTCCAGCCTCTCTGGGGGTTGCGTCCTTGTTTGCAGGAGGAGCTGAGGCGCCTGCCTGCAGAGCTGTGAGAAGGACCCGCAGCTGCGTGACCCCCGCGCTGGGCTCCGAGGCAGCAAGGGCGGCCGGAGTCAGGAGGCCGCCGGGGGAGGCCCCGTGTCGTGTGGGGACGGTTCCAAGAGAGCCGTGGAAGTCCAGAACGAACACAGGGGCCGAGAGGCCAGCGGGCCTCCGAGTGTCTTCCGCGTGCCCAGCGTCGACACTGCGTCCCTCAGGCAGAAGGATCAGCGTGTGCGAAGTCACAGGAGCAGGAGAAAGCCCAGCGTTTCGGGGACAGCGCTGCAGCCGGAGGCGCCCCGGATGGAGAGCCCACAGGCTCATGTGCCCGACTCCAAAGTCCCCGCTCTTTGTACCAGAGACACCACACTACCTCTTCATAAAAACTTCAGTCTTCTTTTTTTTTTTTAAAGATTTATTTATTTATTTGACACAGAGAGAGAGATCACAAGTAGGCAGAGAGGCAGGCAGAGAGAGAGGAGGAAGCAGACTCCCCGCTGAGCAGGGAGCCCGATGCGGGCCTTGATCCCAGGACCCTGAGATCATGACCTGAGCCGAAGGCAGAGGCTTAACCCACTGAGCCACCCAGGCGCCCTTTAGTCTTCTTTTTAAGTAATCTCTGTGCCCACAGTGGGGCTCAGAGTCAGCACCTGAGCTCCGGATCCGGAGTGTCCTGCTGTGCCGAGCGAGCCAGCGGGGCGCCCCTGCACTGCCTCTGAGGACACGCGTGCCCTCAGCTGTGGGGGGGCCAGGAGAGCAAGAGGAGGCGCGGGGCAGGGTCTGCAGGTGCGGCCGGGGCGTATGGGGGCGCTGCTCCGGGTCGGGGGTCTGCTCTGCGGCTCCCCCTCGGGGCACGGAAGGTCCTCGGTGCCAAGAGGCGTGGTGTGTGAGCAGGTTGAGAAGGCTGTCCCCTCTCACTGAGTCCGGAGGCCTTCCTGGGGTGGCTGGGGGTGCAGAGCAGAATCGGTGACGGGCCCGGGTGACCAGGAGCAGGAGAAGCAGAGAAGTTTCGGCAGGGACGCCAGGAGGGCGGCTGCCAGTATGTTAAGTGCACATCGTGGGTGTCTAGATTCCGAGTACTGTCCTTCGTGCGAGAACGGCTTTCCCTGGCACTCAGCCTGGGTCCTCGGCCCCTGTGCAGGTCACCCCACTCCCGGGTTTTCAGTCCCTCTGGGACTTGTGCCACGTAGGTTTTCAGCAGCTAGACCTCTATGGAATGCCTGCCTTTTCTGCCCGCGGGCTGACCCCGCTGAGCTGCCACCGACCTTTGTTTCAGCACCTGCCAGGTCCTTGGTGGCCTCACTCCACCTGACCTTCATTTCGAGGGGGTTCTTCGGGGGGGTGGGGGCGGTGGCTGGTACGGCAGCCACAGGCGGCTGCTGTCCGTGTGGGGTCCGCGCTGCTGCAGGGACCGTATGGGGAGCTCACACCGAGCAGCCAAGCTAAGGGCATGCTGCCTGCCTGTGCTTTGTTTCCTTGTGACGGCAGCCCGCACGCGCCGCTCCTTGAGGGTCTACACCGTGCCGTGCATTGTGCTAGGCCCTTCAGTTTGTTTCTCATCATGCATTTTCTTAAAAGATTTTATTTATTTATTTGACAGAGAGAGAGAGAGAGACATCACAAATAAGCAGAGAGGCAGGCAGAGAGAGAGGAGGAAGCAGGCTCCCTGCTGAGCAGAGAGCCTGATGTGGGGCTTGATCCCGGGACCCTGAGATCATGACCTGACCCGAAGGCAGAGGCTTAACCCACTGAGCCACCCAGGTGCCTCACATCATGCATTTTTTCAAGAAACAGTTACTGAGGGGCGCCTGGGTGGCTCAGTCAGTGAACTGTCTGCTTTTGGCTCAGGTCATGATCCCAGGGTCCTGGGATCAAGCCCTGCACTGGATTCTTTGCGGGGAGCCTGCTCCTCCCTCTGCCAGCTGCTCCCCTTGCTTGTGCACTTCCTCTCTCTCTCTCTTTTTCACAAATAAGTAAATAACATTAAAAAAAAAAAGGAAATATTTACCGAGCATCTGCCTTTTGCCAAGGCCATGTGCTAGGTGCTTGGGATTCGTCTGTGGACAAGACAGAGACCCTTGTCCCTGAGGAGCTTGTGTTCTAGTGGAAGGAGGCAGACGATGCTCGCAGTAAGTAGCCGGAGCAGAGATGTCGGCCGTGATCAGTGCCCTGGGGAGAGTGGGGCAGCAGGGGCAGGGGAGACACTGGCCAGGGCGGGCTTCAAAACATGCTGGTCAGCGGGGCCCACGGAAGTAGGGCCCGCCAGGTGCACGAGCAGGAGACATTTCAGCAGAGACAAAGGACGTGGGGAAGTTGACCCAGCCGACTCCTGGTGGAGCTGAGACAGGCAGGGAAGGGCCCGGGCAGGCCTGGTGACTAGAAAAGAGGGCAGAAGCTGCAAGGACAGAGTGAGCCATGAGGGGGATGGAGATGAGGCCAGTGGGACCAGGTCCTGTGTGGGCCTGTAGTCTGTCGTAGGGCTGACCTTGACCGAGAGTGGGGGTGGGGGGGAGCAACTGCGGAACGGGGAGCAGCTGGAGAGCGGGAAGCAGCTGGAGAGCGGGGAGCAGCTGCAGAATGGGGAGCAGCTGGAGAATGGGGAGCAGCTGCAGAACAGGGAGCAGCTGGAGAATGGGGAGCAGAGGAGACGTGCTAGTCGTCTACTCATTTGCTGCCCGGCAGATGACAAGTAACCAAATAGTTAGCAGCTTAAACATCAGGGGCCATCGTCACACGGCTGGGTTCTCTCTGGGGGTCTTACAAGGATGGAACCCAGGCTCTGAGCCGCTGAGAATAAGGAGCTATCAGCCTCCTGGCTCAGTCAGGTGGTTGGCAGAGCTTGGTTCCCTGTGGTTTTCGGACCGAGTCCTCGGATCCTTGATGGCCAGCAGCTCGGGGCTGCTTCTAGTTCCTAGCTGCTTCTCCCGTGCCTTGCCGTGTGTCCCCGCCGTCTTCAGTGCCAGCAACGGAGAATCCCCCTCGTGCACTGTCCTTAGATTTTGAATCTCTTTTGCCGGGGAGAGCCCCGGTTGGTTCTCACGGGCTCTCCGACGAGGTGGGGCAACCAAGAATAACCTCCCTTTCCCGACATGATCTGTGCCGTACGCCCCAGCCCGACCACGGGAGTGGCTGTCCTGACGCAGTCCCAGCTGAGGGGGCAGCGGGGTGCCCCGGAAGCCGGGGAGGGGGCGCGGTGGGGGCGGCGTGGGGTGAGTTTGAGGAAGAACGAGAGGAAGGCACTTGCTCTCAGCCAAAGCAGGTGGGGGCGATCAAATGGGGTGACAGCCGGCCGAGGAAGTGGTACGAGGTGTCTTTCTTTTCTCTGAGGCTGGAGGAATAGGTGGTTTTGTTCGCTGGTGAGAACAGCCTAGCAGAAGAGCAGAAGCAAACGTAACCAGAGAGGGGAGGGCGTGCGGCGCGTGTCCCTCAGCGGCTCTCAAGGAGTGGGCCCCGCTGCTCCCGTGGGCAGGCTGGCGTCAGCTGCACCGAGCCCTCTGGATTAAGAAGCGGTACAGCGGAGGATGTGGGCGCAGGGGCCGGAGGACAGATGTGGCCGAGGGGGTCCGTGGGAGGCCTCGCCTTCCTTACGGAGCGGAGGTGGACTACTTTATTGTCTTCGGTGCTGTGTCATTGTTTTTCTGTGTGTGAATATAGATTTTTAATTTCAGCATATTTCTTTTTTTAACAGACTGTTTTATTTATTTATTTATTTTTAAAAAAGATTTTATTTATTTATTTCACAGAAGGAGAGAGATCACAAGAAGGCTGAGAGGCAGGCAGAGAGAGAGGGGAAGCAGGCTCCCCCTGGAGGAGTCACCGGAGGCCCCTGGAACAGCACGTGACTCCCCGGGGAGCAGAGAGCCCCATGCGGGCCTCATCCCAGGACCCTGAGATCATGACCTGAGCCGAAAGCAGAGGCTTTAACCCACTGAGCCACCCAGGCACCCTAACAGACTGTTTTAGAGCAGTTTTACATCACAGCAAAATTAAGGAGAAGGTGCAGGGTTGGGCCGTCTGGCTGGCTCAGTCGGTAGGGCATGCGACTCTTGATCTCGGGGTCATGAGTTCAAGCCCCAGGTTGGGCGCGAAGCCTCCTTGAAAAGAAAGAGAGAGAGGGAGGGCAGAGTTCCCATGGACGCCCCAGCTGCCAGCCGAGGCACCGCCGCCCCCATCAACATCCTCACCAGAGAGGCACCTGCACGGACACGTCATTGTCACCCAGAGTCCGCACTTAGCGGCAAGGTCACGTTCATGCAGTGACCCGTGTCCATCATTACGGTGTCACACAAGGCGCTGCCCTGCCCTCGACAGGCCACTCCCCTCCCTCCCCACACCCCCCTGGCAACCACCTGTCTTCTCCCTGCCTCCACAGTTTTGTCTTTTCCAGAATGTCAGGGAGCTGGAATCCTAACAGCTCAGCCTTTTCAGATTGGCTCCTTTGGCTTAGTAATGTTCATTTAAGGTTCCTCCCTGTCTTTTCATGCCCTGATGAAGCTCATTTCTTTTTAGCACTAAATAATCCCTCATTGTCTGGAATGGACCATTTATTTTTCCATTCATCTTCGGAAGGACGTTGTGGTTGCTTCCAAGTTTTGGCGGTTATGGGTAAAGTGGCTGTAAATGTCCGTGTGCGGGTTTTTGTGTCGACACGAGTTTTCAGCTCCTCTGGGTAAACACCAGGGAGCCTGATGCCGGGTCGGATGTAAGAGTATGTTTAATTTCAGCAGAAACTGCCGCACTGCCTTGGAGAGCAGCCGGCCTGTTTTGCATGCCCACCCACAGTGAGCCAGAGTCCCTGCTGCTTCCTTGTGAAGTCGGAAGCAGTGAGGCCAGCGATGGGCCCCTGGGGTGAAGGAGCGGGTGTGATGAAGGGAGAAGGTGCGTGTGGTTGCAGGGGTGGGGGGCCACGATCTGGCTCTGTGGTTGGAGAGCGGGCAGCGTGCCGGCGGGGGTACGTGTGCTGGGCCCAGGCGTGTGTGTGGGCCAGGTTGCGATTGTGCTGAGTCGGGATGAGAGGAGAGGCAGGCAGGGGAGCCCAGCGAGCGGGGAAGCTGGGTAAGGGTGGGGGACGTCAGGAGGGCGAGCGGCAGCCAGAGGACGGACCAGTGGGCCCTTGGTGGGCGGAGGACTCGGTGCAGCCAGATGGGGGATCCGGGCCTGAGGGTAGTGGGGTGCCCTCGCGGTGTGAGGAAACGGGCTCAGGCCCCACAGCTCGCGGGCCGTGGCGCTGGGAGGGGTCAGCCCCCACCTGGACCCCTGCCCCGCTCTGTCGGATGGTCAGGCTCTGCCCCGGGGAGTCACGTGCTGTTCCAGGGGCCTCCGGTGACTCCTCCAGGGAGGGCTGCAGGGACGGGCAAAGCGCCCCACTGGGGCCCTTTCTGCTGCTGGGTGGGGGGAGGGAGGCACAGCTGCATCCCGGGACCACTGTCCTGACGGGTGCTCCTTCGGCGGACCGGCCACGGGTACGAGCAAAGCCCCGTTCCCGAGCAGCGCCTCATCCTGATGGAGAGGCCGGCACGCGGCGCCCCGGGCTGGGCGCTGTGCCTTGGCGTGGACGCCACCTCATGGGATCCCTGGCGCGGCCCAGGCCAGGATGGCCAGAGGGGAAGGAAGTACCAAGAGGAAACGTCCAGGAGGTTCGTGGACCATCGTCATGCAGGGCGTGGGCCGTCACTTCCTCCTCTTCAGACCTTGGCCTTCTGCAGGGGACCCCGCGCTCCCTCCGGCCGGCTGCTCGCGGCCCGTGTGCCTTCGGCCTTCCCCACCAGGCACCAGCCCGACAGGCTCCCTGCCCAGGGCCAGGCCTGCAGACGGCGGGGGCTCGCTCACTCACCAGCACCTTCTCCGTGCTTCTCTGAGGCTCTGCGTCCTTGCTTCGTTTCTGCAAACGTTTACCCACCGTCGGAAGGGTTCCCTCCGGCCTCCGTGCGAGGACCAGCCTCGCGGGCCTCCTGTGTGCCCCAGGCCCCCCTTGTTCCCACCAGAGGGGCACAGAGAAGACGCGGGCGGTGGGTTGGTGTGTGTCCCAGAAGCTGCCCTGGTGCTGTGGCTTTGGCTGCTGTCCTTCTGATGGGCCCGATCTCCCGGGCCTTCAGGTCCTTGGGTCCCTCCCCTGCCTCTGTGTCCCCGGGGCGTCTGTTGGGGCCAGAGCCCCCTGAGGTCAGCGTGGAGTGCACACAGGGAGGTCCCAGCGGCTGCCCTTGCGTCGTGGCCGCCGTGGGCCGCAGCCGTGCGTGAGCCGCAGTGAAGCCTCCCAGGTGTGGTAGGGGTGGGTGTGGGCCCGGCTCTGCCACTTACTGCCCCCTGCACTGGCGGCAAGTTGCTGTGTCCCACGTGTCAAACGGAGAATCGGGCAGGCGGGCTTCTCCAGCAGGAGCAACCTTCCCGACCCAGCGTGTCCTCTGCCTGCGGCCCTCCTTTCCTCCCCCAGACTCGGCGGCCCCCTCCCGGAGTGGGTTGCACCTCTGCCCCTCGTTGCTGCCACACTGCGTGAGAGGAGCCCATGGAGGAGTCCACCGGTGTTCGGCGCCATCGGCAGGATCCCCCAGCCCGGCTGCCCCTCCAGGGCCTGCGTCCACCCCGCGCTGGCACCAGCTGGAACTCAGTAAACGTTTGTCACATGGTTGAGTGGAGACGTCTCCCATGTCCTCGGTGAACACCTCCCCAGGACCGAGTGCTGAGGACACGGCTGCCACCAATCCCACACCCAAGTAAAAGTGACAGGTGGCCCCTCGTGGTCCGCTGCGGGCCCTCGGCTGCAAGAGATGCTCCAGCCCAGGCTTTCGGGACTGGGGAGACACAAGCCGCAGGATCCGAGGGGGACGAGGGATGCGGGGGGAGTCCAGCCCCCCTGAGAGCAGAAACCAGCGGGCTCCGGCCGCTGGTCCCCCGGTGCCTTGCATGCACTTGTCTCGCCTCTTCTGTCGTCCGGGGTGTTACGTGGGGGCGCGGTTGTCGCCTGAGCTGTCTGGTGTGTCCGCTCAGCCACACGCAGCGGCTGAGACTGGATGGAGGGTGGCAGTCTGACTCCGCAGCCGCCCAAGCCACATTCCGCGGCTCAGGGGACAGCCGGGATTTGTGCTTTCCCTCCCTGTGCGAAGCTCCGTTGTTTGGGGCTAGTGGGTCTGGGTGACGACCTGGGCCTTTACTTTCTGCCTCTGTTCTTGTCGGCATCGCAAAGCAGCGCACGCCGGCTGTGAAAGAAGCGAATCCGGAGGGAAGCGAATGCAGCCGAAGGAGGCCTGCAGCAGAAAGCGCGGCTGGCGAGGACCCCGGGGCAGGGCCGGGGCCGGGACCAGGTGGCCTGCTCCTGGGAAGGCCGGCCCGGGGTGGGGGGGGCCGACCTGCTCTCTGGCAGCAGCTGCCTTACAGGGTTTGGGGGTCTCACTCGAGGTCCTGCCCGATGCTGCCCCTGAGCCCAGGGACACATTCTAGTATCCGGGGAGCTGCACACTGTGGGGGGGGTGGGGCGTGCCCCCTGGAGGTACCCCGCGGTGCCTCCTGCCCAGAGACCCAGAACCCGGAGGGCGTTCAGGGAGTGGTGAGCGCAGGGTGAACGGGATGGACTGTCTCCGTGTGACTGACTGATGACGGGGCAGAGCTGGCCACCTGCCTGGCTTTCCCGTGATCTCACCCGCTCGTGACCACATGGTGAACTTAAGGGATCGTGAACACGTTCTGTGTCCCAGTTGGGTCTGATGATCTGTCGTTATCATCATCAACCCCTTCGCTTGGGGGGTGGTTAGGAAACTTCTCTTCCAGGAAAGAAACCTTTAAAGTTCAGCCACTTGTCGTTGGGTGAGGACCTTGAAATTCCCGTTTGTCTCAGGTGGGGCGGGGTGGGGGGGTGGCGAGCGCGTTCAGGAGTGGAGCGAACTGAACCAGGGCAGAACCTCGTCGGCCTGCACCTCTGCTCACCTGTCCCGTTCAGGAGCCAGATTGTGTTCCTGGTAGACCTCGCGGGCTACACTGATTTCTCCATAGTGTTTCTGCCCTGGCTTCTGGGAGCTGCGGGTGTCCAGAAATTTCACAGCCGTGAGGCCCCTGGGTGGCACAGTCAGTTAAGCATCCGACTCACGTCGTGATCTCAGGGCTGTTAGCTCGGGCCCCACGTCAGGCTCTGTGCTTAGCGCGGAGTCTGCTTAAGTCATTCACACTCTCTTTCTCGGGTAAATAAATCTTTTTTTAAAAAAGAAATTTCAGGGGCACCTGGGTGGCTCAGTCGGTTGGGTGTCTGCCTTTGGCTCAGGTCATGATCCCAGGTCCTGGGATCGAGCTCTGTGCTCAGTGGGGACCCTGCTTTTCCCTCTCCCACTACTGCTCCCCCTGCTTGTGATCTGTCAAATAAATAAAATCTTAAAAAAAAAAAATTTGCACCTGTAAGCCAGATAGTTTTGGGGAGTGGGCAAAAAGAGAATGTGTTTGTTCTGTGTGAGATTCATTCAGCTTTCTGCGCGTGTGTGCCGCCCTCTGTGCGCTGGCATTGTTGGGAAATCACACACTGGGTCTTTATGGGAAGTCCTGATTTCTGTGTTCAGATACTTCCCGTCTGCCTTCTTTCTGTCCTTGGTGAGGTTATGGTCAGCCTGGGAGCGGTGCTCAGTAGGAAATGCAGGACACTGTGGCAGAACAGCGGTTTGTGGGGTTTGGAGAATCCCACAGGCCGCCCCGTTCCTACAAAGCAGTTCCCTCGCTCCCGGCTGCTTCCTGCTCACACGTTGATCTCCCTTTGCCCGCTTAAAAAAATGTTCACAGAATAACAGAGCAATTAACGCTGTCCTGTTCTGTGTTCTACCATACGTTCTATGTTCTATCAGCGCCCACTTCAAAGTTTACAGATGTATTTTGTTTGTAGGACACTGAATATTTGGCCTAGAGAACATTAAATTCTCTTGTGCCCTCTGTATTTTTCATGAGCGCACAGACCTACCAGATTGCCACATCAAATCAGCTAGTTCCTGTTGATGTTAAGTGAGCTGAGTTTGTGACCGAGAGTTGTTTTGATTTCAGTTTTGCTGATTCTTTGTTGTGAGTGCTTGTGGTTTTTCTCAGGATTCCTGTAAGGTTCTGTAAGTGGAAGACTGATGAGTCATCTAGATTTGCCTAATAAGCCGTTCGGGGCCTGCAACAGTCCCGTTCCCCAGTTAATTCCCCTTTGATTCCAGTCAGATGCTTTTTCAAATCCAGGCTCTGTGTACACAGTGTTACGGGAATAGTACATGGACTTGGAAAACTAGGTTTGGATTTCAGCCCTAATTTCTTTGAGGTTTCAGATTTGGGTGTGAGACCCATTTCCCACCAGGAGGGGGCATAGGGCAAAGTGGTGCAGAGGTGGAAGGGGCGGGGCCTGTGGGGCTGGGGGCCGAGGACCCCAGCTGCCAGGTCAGCCCTCGTCCTAGCACCTGACGAGTCTTTACCCGAGAATGAGCAGGTTTACTCCTTCCAGAAGTTCTTCGAAAACAGGTATTTTTAAAGCAGAAGAAATTGAGTGGTGGGCAGAGTTGGGGGGGAGACTCAGGAATGTATGTTTACTTGTGTGAATGTTCGGTGCTATAACAGACTTGGAACCTACATGGTGACCCAGGTAGATGGAGGTTCATTTGCAGCTGGCGCTCTCCCAGGGTCTTGCCATCCAGGGGCTCTGGCGATTGCTCCCTGAGTTCTCTGGGCTCCCCTGCATCAAGCCAGGAAGGGGAGCGCTCAGGAAGGGGTGCGGTTTCTCGGCCCGGCTGGCAGTTTATTGGTTGGAACTTGGTCACGTGGCCAAGCCCACCTGTAAGGGAGGTTGGGAAATGGGGCTAGTGCCCAACACAGTGAGGAGGTGGGTTTAGTAATAGCCGGGAGCCCGGGCAAGTTTGGGGGGTCAGTTTTTTTTGACCCCCCCCCTTCTCTCCTTCATGAGGATTGAGTGGCTAGAGTTGATGAGTTGAATGCATTGTCATTCTCCTGCCTGAACGATAGTTCCCACCTCTTGTGGGAGGAATTCCAAACTGCTTGGGGCGGCATAAGGAATATTCTGGATCCGGCCCTGCGCACCCCTCAGACCTCCAGCCCCCATTTTGTGCTGTAGCCATAGTTGGAGTTCTCTGAACCAGCTGTGCCTCGGCCCGTTCTGTTCCCTCCGCCTGGCAAACTCCTGTTTGTCCTTTAGGATTCTGTGTGAGTGACACCTCCTCTAGGAAGCCTTCTCTGATCAGCGCAACCCCTTCCAGGGCCTTCATTAGGATCCCACAGCCTCCAGACTTCTGACAGGGTGGATACCCTTCCCACCCCCGGACCGTGAGCTTCTTGAAGGCAAGGGCCACATCTTATTCTTTGTTTTTCTGCCCGGTGCACACACTTAGTAGATGTTCAGTAAATAATCTGAAGTGAATGATAGGTAGACTGTACATTTTAAAAAGTAATAAATCTGGTATACTTTTAAACCTAAATGTTTTCCTTTTCAATTTTATTACTGTTCTAGATGCAGAGAGAAGTGTCTCCCCAGCCGCTGGGTCTGCCGTGCCAGGTCACCCGGCTTCCGCAGGTTTTGGGTTATGTGTGCAGCACCCATACCTGTGTTGTCTGCAAAGCTGGGATGTTCTTCTGAGAGATCTTTAGTGTGTTTTGTTTTGGGGGTTTTTTTAAGCACAATAAACTTTTTTTTTTAATGTGTGTTTTTATTTATTTATTTATTTATTTATTTATTTATTTATTTATTTATTTGACAGAGAGAGAGAGAGATTACAAGTAGCCAGAGAGGCAGGGAGAGAGAGAGGGGGAAGCAGGCTCCCTGCCAAGCAGAGAGCCCGATGCGGGCCTCGATCCCAGGACGCTGAGATCACGACCTGAGCTGAAGGCAGAGGCTTTAACCCACTGAGCCACCCAGGTGCCCCATAACGTGTGTTTTCTTAATGCTTCTCTTTGTTTAAAAATACATAGGAAAATTTTGGCTTTTTACATTCCGCATTCTGTTTTTGCCCTTTCCACTTTTATACCTACTACCAATTTTTCCCTCCTGCCATATTTCCTTAAAGACGTTTTATGGATTTTAAACCTAAAAATGTATGCTGTATAGTTCAGTTTCCTCCTTTTTACTTCTAGAAGACACTGCCCCACACGATGAGAAATTGTTCACATGCTTATTACTGTCTTTGTGGTATTCCATCCTGTGAATCATTTACTGATCCAACAATAAGGAAATGGATTTTGTTCCTGCTTTTGGATGATAAAATTACCTGTGTGCATGTCAGCGTGCATTATCTACCATCCCCATGATTTCCTGGGGGCAGAGTTCCGGAAGGGCTTCCTGTGTCCCCGACCTCCGTCCCAAGCCCTGGTCTGCTCTCTCCCATGGGCATGGATGGTGAACCCCCGGAGCTCTCTGACCGAGGTGTGATTTTACTGGCAGTGGAAATCCAGCCTCTGTTTTATGAATGAGGCTGAGGGACTGTTAGATCTGTCACAGCTCTGGCCGCAGGTTACCGTAAATTGGTGTTGGGGAAGAGTTGTCCTCCCGGGGACTCCGGTCTACAGAACGAAGAGATGTCCGTGGTTTTCTCCTCTCCTCCTGCTGGGCCCTTGCTTGGGCTCACGAGACTGACCCTGAGCCCAGCAGTGCTGGCCCACACTTCCCTGCCTTTGCCTGAGATGCCCCCCCCTCTGCCCCATGTCAGCTTGGCCCATTTCTGTATGCATTGAAGGCCCGGTCTCACTGACACCTCTTCTCTGAAGCCTTCCTGGCATCCCCCGGGCAGAGGGGACCTCCTTCAGGGGCATGCCCTCTGGGCCTACTCTCCTGTGGCCTTGGCTGTAGTCTGGTCTAGCTTTGTACGTCTTGGGGTTACCGTGAGCCCGTCAAGGTCAGGGTCTGAGTGTCACTCATCCCTGAGCCCCAGCTCATGCCCCTCTCAGGTTCCTGATCGGCACTGGAACACTAGCCGGACGTGGCTTGGTTCTGTGTACTTGTGCAGTATGGACTCATTCCTGGACCTGCATGTAAGAGTGGCTTTTTTAATCCATGCAGGGAGGGCCTGCTTTGTGCGGCGCTCCGGGCGAGCCATTTCCACATTCGAGAAGACAGGGATCTGCCGGCTTCCGGCTTCCGGCTTCCGGGAGCATGGCCTCCCTGCAGTGGAGGGAGAGGGCACAGTCCTGGGTTCGGAACCTCCCCACTGCCTGGATCCGTGGAAAGAGGAGACTGGAAGAAACCAGAAGAACTCCCGCCGTAAGGCAGGTGTTCACAGTGTGGTTTTGCTTTAGTGAGTACAGTTGTTGAAGTAGTTTAAAGCAAAATCTAATTTGCTATTCACGGAAGCTGCTGGAAAGAAGTTAATCCCAAATTCATAGAGTTTAAAGTATCAACTAAAGAAACAAGGAAGGGAAACATTTATTAGTTGAAAAGCAAAGTTCTCAGCACTTCTGCTGCACAATAGAATTGTCCAGAAAACTGAAAAAAGAAATTACCATCCAGCCCCCCCGCCCCCCCAGAGATGAGTGTTAGTTTATTTTGGGGTGACACTGGACACTAGCAATTTTTTTAAAAGCTCCCCAGGTCGTTCTAGCACGCGGTCAGGATTGAGACCCACCGGTAAAAGGTAGAGCTCTAAGGCTGAATCCGAGCCCTTCGGTTTACCTGGTGACCCGAGGCAAGGGGATAGCCCTGAATTTCCCCGTCTTTAAGATAATGAAAACCACGTGAGCCCTGGCCGCGCACGGGCCTGAGTCTGGCCACAGCATTCTGTGTCCTTGGGGCCCAGGGTATGGTTGTGGTCGGTATGGACTTGTCGAGTGAAAGAAACCCATGTATACGAATAGGGTTAGGGTCAAATGAGGTGAGATACTTGGCCCTCTGTGGCGAATAAATAGCCCTTAGTGGGATTAATAAGCGCACTTTCCGGTCCCAAACCTGGTCCCCGAGGGGCCGTGACTTTGTTCCGCAGGTGGGAAAACAGAGAGGTGGTTCGTTTCTTGCCCGAAGTCAGCTTGCCTTGAACCTGCCACTTGAGCCCACGTCTGCCGGACCCGAAATCCCACGCATTCCATCTGCACCTGAGGTCAGGTCTTCCTCCTTAAGGTTCCCGAAATGGAGAGGACCCAGCCTTTCATCGCTTCGGACGGCTCTTGCTTGGTGGTACTCCCAGGCTGTCGTTCTTTCCTTCTTTTCCTTTCCAGCCGGAGATTAAAAATACATTTGTGTTTTTCCCCTTAAACAGGCATTTTCGGCCTGCCTTTCCTCGCCTAACCGGACGCCAGAGACTGCATCCCCGCGTGACTTCTGCCTCCCTGTCTGACTGTTGGAGAGCTTTCGGAGGAGGTCGTGGTGACGCCGGAGAGCCCCGGGTCTGGTTTTGGACTCGGTGACTCAGCCGTGAGAGGCACACGGCTCCGGCGCGGGCCAGGCTGAGTTAATGAGTTACCAGGGGTGTCTGCCCTCAGATTTGATGCCAGGCCCTGGGGATACAAAGGCCAAGGAAGGCGTGCCTTCCGCGCCCCCAGCGCAGTGGGAGGCGATCACTAAAGTAGGGCTCCCCGGTCTCTGCCTGCGACGAGCAAGGGTATGGGGGCCCCGAGCCCCAAGGAGGGACGCGGTGGGGACGGGCGCGTCAGCCGGAGAGGCCCCAGGAGGGGCTGAGCCCAGCCCGCGGTGACCGAAGGGGACGCAGAGTCACGTGTACACAGGACGCACTGGCCGGTGGACAGTGTTGCCCACGCCCCCAGGAGTCTCCGCCCCATGCGGTCCCTGTCAGGACCTCTCTCCCCGAGGGCGACCACTCTTCCGACTTCTGTCACTGTAGATCAGTGTGTGTTTGCTTTTTGGCTTTAGATTATTGGAGTCATACAGCGTTTCCCTTTTTGTCTGTCTTGCTTTGCTCACCTTCCAGTGACATTCACCCGGCGGCTGCCGGACAGCGTGTCTGTTTACTTTGTGTGTGTTTCAGATGCACCCATACGCCCGTGCGTGTTCTCCACGGGGGGACGTGTGACTTGTCTCGGTTTTGACAGCTCGGGAGAGTGCGCGTCCCAGTCCTCTTGCACAGATCCCGGGGGTGGGGGGGGTCCTACCTTGAGTCTGCATCAGTCGGGGCTGCTGAGTGGTTTCTGGTGCGCTGGGGCGGCAGCGTGCTCGTACAGACTCCTGGCGGGGTGCAGGGATTCTGGGCGCTGGATCCTCCAAAATCTGTTCGCTCTTTGTTTTTGTTTTTGCCATTCCAGTGATAGGTGGGGTAAAGGGTATTGGGTTTTCATTTGCATGTCCCTGATGACTAACGATTTGGTGCATTCTTCCAAATTTTATTGACCATTTGGAATCTGGTGGAGTGTCTGCGGTTGTCTTACTGACGTGTAGGCTTACTTCACGTTTTCAGAAGGGACCTTTGCGGGGTGGACGTATTGCAAATACATACGACACTATGGCTTAGCTTTTCCTTGTCTCAGTGTTTTTTGTTTTCTTAATGAACGGAAATTCTTAATTGTAATGAATCTTAGTTTTTTAGAATTGTTTCTTTTTATGGTTATTGCCTTTTGTATCCTGTTTAAGAAATTCTTCATTCTCTTCCAGAAGCTTTGGTTTCCCAGCTATATCCCTGATCCATCGGAATTAATTCTCTGTATGGTGCGAGGTGGCGGTTCATGTTTATTTACTGTAAAGATTGTCCTGCTCACTGAACCTTTGAAATAAATCAGGTGGCCACATATGTTCCGTTTTTCATCAATAATAGCTTAAAAATAGGTCTTGATATCTCATAGAGTAAGCCCTTCTATTTCTATGTTCTTCTTTAGGATTATTTTGACTATTCTAGGTATTTTCATGCCCATATAAATTTTAAAATCAGCTTGGGCATTACCACAAAAAAATCTGCAATTTTGTTTGCAATTACATTGAATCCTTTGATCATTTTTTACTATATGAACACTTCTGATCTCTGAACCATGGTATTTCTTCCATTTATTTAGATTTTCTTTAATTTTTCCACAATATTTTTTTTGATGTAAAGCTCTTGTGTGTCTTTCATTAAACTTATTCCAAGATAATTGTTAATTTCTGATGGTTTTACGGATACCATTCTGTAAATGTTTGCTGGAAATGGAGTTAATTTTGTGTAGAGAACTTGAATCCTGCGATCTTGCTAAATTCAGTTATTCTAATAGTTTATCTGTGGATTCTTTGGGATTTTCTTGATAGAAGACATGTTGTCTGTGGATGAGCTTTACTTCGTCCAGTTCTTATACCTTTCATTTCGTTTTCTCGCCTTATTGTGTGGCTGGAAACTCCCAGACAATGCTGCACTGACGTGGTGTTGGTGGACATCCTTGCTGGGTTCTGGTCTCTGGGAGAGCTTTTACCATTTCCCCATTGAGTGTGGTGTTTGCTGTAGGATCCGTCTTATGAGACATCTTACTTTTTATTAGATACTTTTTGTCAGATTAAGGAAGTTCCCTTTGATCCCTGGTTTTATGATTTAAAAAAAAATCATGACCGTGTTGCATTTTATCAAATGCTTTTTTTCTGCATCTGTTGATGTGATATGTTTTCTCCTTTATTTTGTGTAGTAAGTAGCGGTGCATTTGTCTCATGTTAAGTAAGCTAACTTTGTGTTCTTAGAAAAAAATCACAACTTGTTCGTGATACATCATCCTTTTATAGCTATTGTTGGGTTTGGTTT
The DNA here is from genome assembly GCA_002007465.1 of Ailurus styani. Classification (NCBI taxonomy): domain Eukaryota; kingdom Metazoa; phylum Chordata; class Mammalia; order Carnivora; family Ailuridae; genus Ailurus; species Ailurus styani. The sequence continues at coordinate 2,599,582 of LNAC01000189.1, forward strand.
GGTAATATTTTATGAATTTTCTGTCTGTATTCATAAGCATGTGACCTTTAATTTTCCTTTCTTTTAATGTCCTCATCAGGTTTTGGTATCAGGATTATGCTGGCTTTATAAAATGGGTTCAGTCTTCTGCTTTCTGTTTCTCAGAGTTTCTGTAAGATTTTTCTCCAGGGGTTGAATGAACCTACTGATTCGTTACAACTTATAGAACTGAACATCAAAAGAGTCAATTTCATTGTATATGAATTTTATTTTTTTATGTGCGTACTTTTTACTTTTTATAAAGGTAGTCTCCATGCACAGCGTGGAGCCCATGTGGGGTGGGGCTTGAAGTCCCCACGCTGAGATCAAGAGTCAGACGTGCAACCGACTGAGGACTTAGGCACCCCTATTGTACATGAACTTAAGAAATAATAAAAAGTCTTCACAGGAGCCACCTGGGTGGCTCAGTCGGTCACACGTCTGCCTTCGGCTCAGGTCATGGTCTCTGCGGCCTGGGATCCAGCCCCACATCTCACTCCCTGCTCAGCGGGGAGCCTGCTTCTCCCTCTCCTCCCTGTTCCTGCTCTCTCTCCCTATCTCTGTCACTATCTCTGTCTCTGCCTCTCAAATAAATAAAAAGTCTTAAAAAAAAAAAAAGAAAAAAAAGGCTTCATAGGAGAATTTTAAAAGTACTGATAGATAAACATACGCCCACAATGTCAATGGTCCTTATAGGGGCACCAGAAAGTCCCAGTCAAATACATTTTTTTCTTGGTGGATAATGCCTATAAGTGTTTTTACTGAATGACCTAATACATTTCCTTGAGGGCTGAGGGGAGGAATAAGAGGTTCGTTCTGAGAGAGTCTGTGTATTTCCTCCTTAAAGCTTTGGAAGAGTTTACCAGTGAGGCCATTTGGACCTGAGTATTCTCTGTGGGTTTTTATTTCTATTTTATTTTTATTTTTTAAAAAAGATTTTATTTATTTATTGGACAGAGAGAGACATCGCGAGAGAGGGATCACAAGCAGGGAGAGTGGGACAGGAAGAAGCAGGCTCCCCGCTGAGCAGGGAGCCCTATGCGGGGCTCGATCCCAGGACCCTGAGATCATGACCTGAGCCGAAGGCAGAAGCTTAACGACTGAGTCACCCAGGCTCAGTGGGTTTTTAAAATACAGATATTTTTGGATTTTTTTTTTTTTGCTGGCTGCGGTGTAGTGGATCAAACCCACACCCTGCAGGATGAGGAAGAATGAGGAAGGACGCAGGCACGTGAGGCTGCCGGTGGCTAGCATAGGGAGCGCAGGGTGATGAGAGTGACATTGGGGAGAGGGGCCGGAGGGCTTGCCTGCTGTGTCCCGCCCGCTCCCCGACTCCCCCTCTCGGAGCCGCTGCTGGGCCGGACCAGGTCTCCTCGGGCAGGAGAGCGGGAATTTGAAGTGCATGCATTTAGTCGGAGCAGTCCTCAAACCGGAGCGAGATCACAACCACCCCGAGGCTCATTCGGAGCCTGCTGGCCTTCTCCCCGAGTTTGATTCAGTTGGTCCGGGCAGGGCTCAAGAATCTGTGTTTTTTGCCCCTTCCCAGGTGCTGCGGCCTCTAGTCCAGATGCCCCGCTTTGGCATCCGTGCTGCCGGAGGACATGGGTTGGTCGGCACCTGTCCGTCATCGGCCGCACTGTTCGCCATCCCAGGGCCCGTTCCTGTGCCGTGCTCTGTCTACTATCTGACTGTTTGCTCTTTTGTTTTGGATTGCAAACGTTACACATGCTCTTTTTTTTTTTTTTTTAAAGCAGTACAGAAGTTTGTAAAGTAAAAGGAGAATTTCTCTCTCTGACCCTCCCCGTCTCCTCCTGCCAGAGCTGGCCACCTGCCGGCTCTCTCCAGTCAGACGTTGCCTGTACTGTTATGAAAACACACACACACACACACACAAACACACCCTACCCTGACTGGGGCGCACGGAGGACACACACACACACAGACACACACACACACACCCCAGCTGGGGCACACGGAGGACACACACACATACACACACACACAGACACACACACACAGTGTGTCCCCCCCGGCTGGGGCGCACGGAGGATTGCTTTACCACGGGCTGATTGTTGACACATGACCGAGTGATGGCCTCGTGATGCCCAAGGGAGGGCCGACCTAGAGGAACTGCTTGTGGGTTTACATTAGGTCATTTTTGTTGACTTTGAAGTCGTTAGTTAGAACTTGTCCTTTTTTTTTATACTTAACGTTACTTGAAGTCACGAAGGTGGGAGAATCGTCCAGGGTGGGTCCTGATGCAAGTCTGTGCCAGGGGTTGAAGTGACAGCGCTGGGACTCGCCTCCGTACCCGCTGGCTCCCTCACAAAGGCCGCTGTCTGGCCCTCGGAGGACGGCGTGTCCCGGGGGGTTCTGCTGAGTCCCCCGTCAGCAGCAGGGGCCGTAGGTGCCGTGGCTGGTTAGCCCGTGGCCCTGGGCCTCTGCACAGGTGCGAGCAAAGAGCTGTGCGGGGAACCCGGGGACCCGGTCGCACGGGCTCCACTTCCCAGACCACCCGCCCTCCTCCCGCCTGGGACTAGTTGGGACTGGGAGCCCTGCCCGCCCCGCCCCTGCCTTCCCAGCTGGTCCGCCCCGTCCCCGTGCCTTACTTAACCTTCCAGCCTGCGGAGCGGGGCCCGAATGGTGCCTCCCAGGGACGGTGGCCCCGGCCCCGGGACGGTGGCCCGGGGAGAGTCCGCGCTTCGGGGGCTGGCGGTTCAGAGCCGCGTGGCCACAGTCGACACCGCAGCGGGCTCCCCGGCGCTCCTGCTCACGGACAGGTGTGTGGTTGCCGTCCCGCCTTTCTCGCTTTTGGAATCCGAGGCCTCGCTGGAGCCTGGTTTTTGCCGCGTGCGTAGGTTTTAGCACAGTTTAGCCATCCCCCGCCCCCGGGGCCGGCTGTGTCTTTGTGTGTCCCACGGTGTCAGCGGGGTGTGGCCCCGTGTCTCCGCGGGGGTCCCTGTGTGCCGGGGGCTCCCCGCCTCTGGATGCAGGTGGTATCCGTGCTCACCATGCTCCTTTGTGTTGACCGTCGCCTCTGTTTCTAGGGATCGACTTTTTAGCATCGGATGCTACTTGGGTAACATTTTCTGAAGAAGGAGAGACGCCAAGTGTTTCTTGGGTACTTTTAATCGTGTGGAACTAGGCATTTTGAGCCGACGTTTGGTCCCGGTAATCACCCGTCAGCGTGTGTCCTACTCACCTCGTACTTCGTGCAGACGAGTGGGTCTTGTCGCGCCGGAGGCTGGCTTTGCAGAGTGCGGTTTTGTGTCTCGGTGACAACTGAGCGGGCTGATTTTCCCCCGGGGTTCGCAGAGCAGAGTCAGGCCCCGTGCGAGTGTACGTGGCAGTGGAATGTGCCCGTTTTTGAGGGGTGGAGATCTGGACGAAAGACCTAAGAAATGGGCTTTAGAGGAAACATTGAAGATTTTTGCCTCCTCTGCTCCCCAGAAGACTGCCCGGATTTATATGTCCCTTCAGGAGCAAGTTCCTTGACCTCGCCGAGACTCAGTTTCCCATCTGTGCCACGTTGACTCTGGTCCCTCCCCGTAGGGTTCAGACCCCGGAGGTGATTGCGTGTGATGGTGACACACCGGCAGGGTCTGTGACGTGAAGCACGGGTGACATGCCCGGTGCAGCGTGAGGCATCCGGCAGGTGTTCTGTGAAAGGTGAGTGTGGCTCAGGAGACGGCTGAGAAGGTGCATGTCTGTTCTCCTGGAACTGAGCGCTACGTGTGTTAGTGTATTTCTGATGACTCTGGAATGTCTCTTTGTCAGTGAGACGAAGGAGGGAAAGAGCCAGAAGCCCCAGGGAACTGTTAGTGAATTAGGAGCAAGAGTTCCAATGTACGGTCTTGAAGGAGGAGGGCTTCGGAGGTTTACTTAGCAGAGGTTCCGAGAGAAGTTTTGAGAAACCCGGTGAGTGTCTGTGGCTTGCGGAACCGGCTCCACTGGGTCAGGGCGGATCACGACCTTGCACTCCAGCTGCTCTTGGCCTTCTGGGCCGGCGCTGCCAGCTGCCAGGGAGCAGCCTCGGATCCTCGGGTCCAGGGCTTGGCTCTGCGTTGCTCAGCTGTGCGTCTCTGGGCGGGACTCCTAGCCTCTCTGAACGCTGGCTTCCTCTATTTTAAGTGGACAGGAATAGTTCTTGTGTGGTTATTCTGGTAATTCCTCCAAAAAGCGTGCATTCAGTACATGTGTTTTCCTGTGTGCCAGGAACTGTTCTAGACCCGAGAGGCGCTGTGGTAAGTGGAGACAGGATTCTCGCATCATGGGCTTTACCTTCTGGTGATGAAGGCCCCGAAAGTAACAAGCTGATCATTCTCCACTGGAAATGCACGGAGGGCTTGCTCTCCGTAGAGCGGCCGCTCTGAGTGCTGCCCTCAGCACACACCTCGGGGCCTTGAAATACCCGGGCGCGGGGACCCAGAGCCCCTCGTCTTCCGTCAGCAGCTGGCATTTTCGATGGCTCCTGGAGTCACCGTGTTTTGACTTCAGTCACGTCTGGAAGTGAAGCTCGGGGCGGGGCTGACAGTGACAGCATCGAAGAAGAAGGGGGGTCGGTCCTTGGACTACACTGTCTCTTGTCGAAAAACAGAGATGGACCTTTGGGTAGAAGTCCTTGCTGGAGTCTCATCACATAGAAGCTCGTGGTTTTGGTTTCAAAAGTCAGAACACGACAGTGTTGGAATTGTGATGTTAGTGACGCTTAGCCTTTAGGACTCCTCACTTGTACCTAATTTTGTGTTCATAATTCAACATGACTTTCTTTCTCAAGAGGATTCCCCAGGACGCCTGGGGGGCTCAGTCGGTGAAGCGTCTGCCTTCAGCTCAGGTCATGATCTCGGGGTCCTGGGATCGAGCCCCGCTTCGGGCTCCCTGCTCAGTGGGGAGCCTGCTTCCCCCCCCTCCCTCTGCCGCGCCCCCTGTCTGTGTTCTCTTGCTTGTCCTCTTGGTCTCAAATAAATAAGAAAAATCTTAAAAAAAAAAGAGGATTCCCCAAAGTGAATGAGCTTCAAGGCCCCCTAAAATCCGGATCTGGCCCTGCAGACAGGTGGGGGGCACGCTGCCGTGGCAGGTCCGCTGAAGCGGGGTCGGCGGAAGGCCCAGGTGCAGCGTGGCCCACCCGGGAGCCTTGGCTTCACTCTGGCTGGTGGTCGTGCAGGAATTGTAGCCGTTCAGGAGAAGCCAGAGCCGTGGGTTGTTCTGTGATTTCTTTTTTTTTTTTTTTAAAGATTTTATTTATTTATTTGACACAGAGAGAGGGAGAGAGATCACAAGGAGGCAGAGAGGCAGGCAGAGAGAGAGAGGGGGAAGCAGGCTCCCCACTGAGCAGGGAGCCCGATGTGGGCCTCGATCCCAGGACCCTGAGATCATGACCTGAGCCGAAGGCAGAGGCTTTAACCCACTGAGCCACCCAGGCGCCCTGTTCTGTGATTTCTTGATCAACACACAGGGTTGACAACTGTTTCACAATGGAAAACACCGTGTCGGCAGCAAACACAGACTACCGGTGTGTCCTCTCCCCCGTGGCCCCCGCACACACACCGGGCTTCACTGTCGCCGTGGCCCCAGGAAGGTTTGTCCTCTCCGCTTGCAGGTGAAGACCAGGAGGCCCAGGGCCGCCGCCGCTCCCGTGGGGCTGTGGATCGGGTTGGGAGCCCTGATTGGAAGCCCGCAGGTTTAGATTTGGGGGCCGCTCACTGGGAAGGTGGCCGTTCTGCCTCTTGCCCGAAGCTGCTGGAGCAAGGGGGCTGCCGGTGGTGTGAGGGGACAGCAGGGAGCCTGGGGCCACTTGGTCATCGGTGCCTTTTGGCCCGTGCTGGCTCGCAGGAGGTCTGGGCGGGGGACGGGAACGTGTGGGCGCTGTCCGGTTAACCACGGTGCAGGCTCTCTGCTCATCCGGACGGCGGCCGCCTGCCCATCTCATCCGTCTGGGAGGAGGGGGCGCTGCTGGGAGGCCCGCCAGGGCTGGGGTTCGAGTCTCTGGTGGGTGATCCTGGGCACTTGCCTAACCTGTAGGCCACTTTCCTTGGCGCCCCGTCCCCAGTCTCTCGCTGCTCCTGCTCCCAGCTCGGTGGCCTGAAGCCCGGCGGGGGCAGGCGTTCTCCCTGGCTCTTCACTGCTCTCTCCCAAAAGCCTTTAGTTTTCAGACCAGTAGAGCTGACCATTTTCATTTTCTTCTCAGCTTTTTGCTCGTATGAGGCGCTTTCCCCGACGCAGCAGGGGCTCCGGGAGCTCGCCTCCTAGTGTGGTCAGGAGCTTCTAGAACAGTCAGGCGCTGTCTTGAGGTTTGATGAAGTTCACTGATTGGAAAGATGGGGGTGGGAGTGGTGCCGAGGCACTTTATTTTTTTATTATTGATGATTGGTTTGAGAGAGACAGCAGGGGAGGGGCAGGCGGGCAGGGAGAGAGGATCTAAGCAGGCTCTGCGCTGAGCACGGAGCCAGATGTGGGGCTCGACCTCTCGACCCGGGATCACGCCCCGAGCGGAACCAAGAGTCGGATGCCCGACTGACCGCACCGCCCAGGCGCCCCAGGGCAGCGGAGGCCTGACCCTTTTGTCTGGAGGCGAGGGCGTCGCGGTCTCTGGGTTGTGCGTTTCTCGGCCCCTCGCCAGCCTTCCCCGTGTGTCCTGCCCACGGGGGTGCGCTGGACGAGCCGTGGCTCACAGCGCGGAGGAGGCGTGGAAAGGGAGCTGCAGGCACGGTCTGCAAACCCGCGCTCCGCCGATCTTGGTGAGCACTGGGTCCTGACGGGCCGTTCTGTCCGGTTAGATGTGTCCGTACCTGATCGTGCTGCTAACTGTGACGTGGCACTTTATTTGTGGCCTGGCGCCCCGCGGCTCACAGGAGAGCTGGTGCGCAGAAATTAACACGCCAGTATTTTTAGCTGGACTTTGTCACGGGTGGCCCATATCTCTTCCTCTGAGCTGTTACCTCTTGAAATGAAAAGACTTATTTTGCAAGTCAGGGGTAAGGGCCCTAGTGAAACCGTGCCTCCTTGTTCCTGCCTAAGGGTCTTTGGCCCCCACAGGATGTGAGGATTCTAATTTGTCCTTGTAGTTGGGTGTGGTTTAGTCATCAGTGGCCCCAAAGTGTGTTTCCCAAAGGCCTCTCGAGCACTGCTGTAAAATGCACCAGGACAGGCCTTCCGGACAGATCCGTGGTGGGGCGGGCGCCTGCTGGGTCACCTCCCTTCAGCCCACCGTTCCCGTCAACCTGGCTTCCGCTTCCCTGGGTCCCTCTGATGCCTTCAGGGTGCAGAGCGCCGGCTCGGCTGAAGGAGACCGACTGGTTGGAGGACAGGGCTGTCCGTCCCCAGAGGAGAAGTCCTCCCACGGTGATGGGGACCACGGTGACTGTTCCGGGAGCCAAGTGTGTGCGTGACGCAGCCGGCCAGGCCGGTGAGGTCCCTCGCCTCGTTTGATCCTTGAAATGTGCCTGTGATCAGGAGCACACTGAGCGTGGGGGGACCGGCACGTGTGGCGTTGAAGCCACTGACGGGATTTGGGGGACGGGGCTGGTGGGATCCGTCTGTGCTCTCAGAAGATGGTCCTGCCCACCGATGGAGGAGATTTCTGGGGCGTCGTGACAGTCGCAGCGGGCATTCTGCAGGGCTCCAGGGCCTGCTGGGTCCTGTCCTGTGCCTGAGGGACACCTGAAGGCAGGCTGGGGTAGGCGCGTGTGGGCTGTGGCAGGCTGTCTGCAGGCCCTAAGTGTGTAGGCCCCAAAGAGACCCAAGGAGGGGTCCCGGGGAGGGCGGCCAGGCCATCGTCAAATCAGGTGAGGGCTTTGGAGCTGACCTGAAGAGAGATGGAGGTTTCTGAGCAAATCAGACTGCCTCCTACCCTCAGAACAGTCCCTGGATGAACGCGGCCCAGTGGGCTGTTGAGACAGCCTCCTGCCTGCGGCTGCCCCTGGGGCAAGCTCGTGTAGGATTGTGCGGACGCCTCTGGGAGAGGCCTCAGGTGCTTTCCCGTCATTACTCACCCCTGCCAGCTGCAGGGGCGGGGAGTGGACCTGAGCAGGCATCACGCAAGAAGAGGGGAGTCAGGAGGAGAGCCATGCCCACTCCCGGGGAGGGGACGCGTGCAAGTCAGAGGTGCCAAGTGGGTTGGCTTGCGGCTGCGGCTGTGTGGGGGCGCGGACCCGTTCCGCTCCTCCCGGCCCCGCACCTGCGTCCCCTGCGGACACGTACGCCGTCTGCTCCGTTTGCCGGGGAACAGGTGTGGAGCACCTGCTGCGTGCTGGCCAGGATTCGGGGGGTGCAGAGGTGACTCCGCCCTGCCCTCCTGGCGGCCCCACCCCGAGGAGGGGGTGTGCGGAGAGGAGAGGGGACAGGGTCCCTCCAGCGAGCGCGGAGTAACAGGGAGAGAGCTTTGGGAATAGCGGCCGGGGGTCGGGCCGGTGGCAGCCAGTCAGCCAAGGCTTGGCAGAGCCAGGGCAGACGGGAGGCCTTCCGAAGCTGCTGGTGGCACAGGTGCATTTGAAGTAGTTGATGAAACAGGAAGCTTGAATCAAGCGGTCCCTGCGTTCTGCCCCCTGCTGAAGTGTCACAGATGGTGGTGCCGCCCGTGGGGGGTGGGGAGCTAACTCGTTGGGGACCCTTGGCTGTGGCTCTGGGCTCTCCCGGACTGGGGACAGCGGCGGCACTGTGTGACTCTCATCCGGGACGACCCCAGAGATGCCTCCTGGCTGGCCAGACAGCACAGGGGTGAGAGGGCGCGGTCAGGGCTCCCGGGCTCTCCCCGCCCCTCCTGTGCGCCCGGCCCGGGAGGGGGGTCTGGGCACATCACGGGCAGAGGCTGGCGCTGGGCTCCCGCCGGCCTCCCAGGCTCAGCGGCCAGCTCTCTGCCAGGCTTCCAGGGACCCACCGACCTGAAAGCGAAGCCAGAGGCCGGAGCCTTTTTCCGGCCGCCTCCCTGTGCCGAGGACGCGAAGAGCTGAAGCTCGGGCAGGATTTCCTGCCCTTTCCGAGCTCCTTGGCCTCTCGTCCACGACGGATGGTCCAAGCGAGGGTCCCTCTCGTGAGCCTCTCACAAGTCGTGGCCTGTCACTTATCGTGGTTTCTGATGAGTTCTCTCCGTGCTGCGTTTGTACAGACTTGCGGAGCCGTCGCAGGGGGTGGAGAAAGCCAGGTTTCTGCTCCTCTTGCTGTGGGTTATTATTATTTTTTTGAAATATTTTATTTATTTATTTATTTATTTATTAGAGAGAGAGTGAGCGAGAGCATGAGAGGGGAGAAGGTCAGAGGGAGAAGCAGACTCCCCATGGAGCTGGGAGCCCGATGCAGGACTTGATCCCGGGACTCCGGGATCACGACCTGAGCCAAAGGCAGTCACTTAACCAACTGAGCCATCCAGGCGCCCTGTTCAGTGGATTATGATCCCTTCCTCTCATTATTTATTTCGACGACTAGATTGTTCCTGATTTAGCCAGTGGGAGTCCTTGTTTCACATTGGCTGCTGTTTCCTTTAGACGCGTCTCTGTGTTCCTTTGCGCACTTTCTCGCTTTCCAGCACAGGAGATGCTGCGGGGTCATGGTACATTTCCAGTGAGCCCTGGAAACCGTTTGTTTTTAATGACTGCACCAGCATGTACATTCCAAAACATAGTTTATTTTGTACTACCATTGGGGATTTATCTGTGTTCTTTGGGACTTTTGTTTACATGTTGTTGGGAGGGAAGACCACATAACTATTGCCTGAGTGGCTTTCTTTTCATGACACGTGGAGACTCCTTATAAATAGGTAATGCAGATTCCCCTATAGATAACTTAAACTGAGCTAGAGATTAATTATTAAAGCAACTCCTATTGGCTTTTTTCTGTTGTTGTTGTTTTAAGATTTTATTTATTTATTTGTCAGAGGGAGAGAGAGCACACGCAGGCAGAGTGACAGGCAGAGGCAGAGGGAGAAGCAGGCTCCCTGCCGAGCAAGGAGCCCGATGCGGGGCTCGATCCCAGGACCCTTGGATCATGACCTGAGCCGAAGGCAGCTGCTTAACCAACTGAGCCACCCAGGTGTCCCTCCTATTGCTTTTTTTTTTTTTTTTTTAAAGATTTTCTTTCTTTAGAGAGCAGGTGAGAGTGGGGGCGGGGGAGAACCTCAAGCACGCTCCACACGAAGGGCAGAGGCTGAGACGGGGCTGGATCTCCCGACCCTGAGGTCATGACCTGAGCCTAACCAAGAGTCAGACGCTCAGCCCACTGAGCCCCCAGCACCCAGCAGCTCTTATTTTTTTTAAGCACTGTGTACCTGTCATTTTAATTCCAACGAAGACCCTTGTTAAATAAACGTAAGGAAACAGGCTCAGAGAGGTGAATATAGTGGTCACAGTCACACAGGGAGTAATTGGGCCGGGGTTTCAATTCAGTTCGGTCTGACTTTAAAGCTCATTTTTTGTGAAGAATTTCGTTGTGATGCAAGGTATTTGCTTACTCTGAATTGTAGAATTTGTACATGTCACAGTTGAACAACAGAAGGCTTATTTGTGGTTTTAGGGGCTTTTTCCCTGCTGCATAATTCTGTGTCTTCTATGATGCCAGGTCTGCAGAATTAAAGCTTGTGGTTCATCATGGTGTTCTCTCAAAGGAAAGTCTACTTGTTTTCATTAGAGAGTGACTCGGTGGTCCTGGTGTTCCTGTGAATACCCAGAAATTCCCTAACCCTCTTATTTTCTTCCTATAGGAATTTGCTTGCTAGAAAACAGAATGCAAGACTTGACAAACAAAATGACTTGGGATGGAAGTTATTTGGAAAAGTACCACTTCGAGAGAATGCTCAGAAAGATTCAAAGAAAATACAAAAGGTATATGAGACCCAAAACGCAGAAATATGCTGTGCAGCATCTATTTATGAACCTTGCAAAAATGACCTTTCTGGAGGCTTTGAAATTGGAAAACTTTGTGTTGATCTGCATGCCCAGTTCCTAAAATCTAAGTCTGTCTTCAGAAAGTTGATGACTTTAAGCTTTTCCATTCCTTGTCGCTTCCCGCATGCGCACAGGGGAGAGCTGGCTTTCGCTCTGTGTAATGTCACTCGATCGGTCTTTGTAGTACTTCTTGCAGATGTGTTTACTGTCAAATTGTTATTCATCGTGTTCCATATTAAAGCACTCTCCCTCTCCGGTCCCATGGGTTTCTTGGAGCTTCATCCTTACCGTGCTGATTGGGCCAGGAATGCAGGGGCCTTCGTTCACCCCGGCTGTGGGAGGACCCCTTCCCCTTGCTGGCTTGGAAGCTGCCCCCTTGTCCAAGCAGGGGGACGGAGTGGGGTACAGGGGTCAGGCCAGGCCCGTCGTAGCTCATCACTGGGATGCCAACAGCTGGAGGCATGGGCTCATCTTTTCAGAGACAGCTCATGCACAGACTCTGTAAGGCCAGGGATGTCTGGGGCCTTGGACCCTGACTGTTACTGCCTGCATCCTCCCCTGGGCTCTGAGGCCCAGCCATCCTCACAGACTGCTGTTCGCTCAGTGCCGTGACACTGCCCCCAGCAGGCTGCCTCCTCCCACCTGTTTTGTATTCACTGACAGTTGTTTAGTGAATGCTTCTGAGGACCTACTAAGTGCCCGGCCTCGGCTGTGGCGCTGGGCTTAGAGCACAGCACCGAGCGCGTCTAGTAAGGAGAGGACTCCAGGGCGGGTAGGGAGAGGAGCACTGCAGGTGTGTGTGTGGGCGGGGCGGGGCCTGCTGGGCCAGGCTGCACACAAGGTCGAGTTCAGAGGTGTGGCAGAGTTACTAACGTGGGGGACCCTGAACGGAGTGGTTCCTCCGTGCTGGTTTCAGATGAGTCAGCACTTGGGTTTCTAGTTCATTTAAAGCTTGTGACAGCTTTTTGCAGAAGGTACCTTTCTTTCTTTCTTTCTTTAAAGATTTTATTTATTTATTTGACAGAGATCACAAGTAGGCAGAGAGTCAGGCAGAGAGACGAGGAAGCAGGCTCCCTGCTGAGCAGAGAGCCCGATGCAGGGCTCGATCCCAGGACCCTGAGATCATGACCTGAGCCACCCAGGCGCCCCAGAAGGTACCATTCTTGCCCTCTTACCAAAGAAGCATAACTTAAGAGATGGGCTGAGTGACTTGGGCAGAGCTGGGCCCTAACCCCAGGGCCCTCGCTGCTCCTCTGCGTCTCTGCGTCTCTGTGTGTCTGCGTCTCTGCAAGGAAGGGGTGGCAGAAAGTGGGGGCGGCCTGTGCCGAGGGGCTGTGTGCGGCCTGCTCCCGGGGAGCAGTAGGAAGGGCTGTCCCTGGGGCCTGTGCCATGTGCTGGGCCTGGAACCTGTCTCTGACCTGAAGGCTCGGGGGGGCCCCTGGAGGGTTTTACTTACCTAAGGAGTGATAAGGCCCCCTGGCAAGAATTGGCTCCCGGACTAGGCCAGAGGAGTAAGGTGGGGTCTGGCCCGCGCTGTGGTTCCTGTGCGTTGCAGGGTATCAGGCATGCCGGGCAGAGGGCCGTGCGTGTGCCGGGAGGCGGGGAGGGCGTGCTGGGGCTCCAGCGTGAACAGCATGGGGGATCCGCACGCATTTCATGTGTTTCTGCCTCGACAACCTGAAAGCGTTCGGAATGTCTGACATCCCCTGTAGCGGTTGTTGGGGCCCAGGGCACTCAGCAAGTACATCGGGGTTGGAAATCGTTTTGAGAGATTGTTGTTATTTTGAATTCGAATCACTTTCCGTGTAGGCTTAGTACAATAGCGTACAATTAAAAGGTGATGCATTTATATGCAAAGCTCAGCTATAAATTTCTTAGAAACCAAATAACCAAGCTGAATTTTTAAAGAAATCTACACTTTGTAAAAAAGTCACCATTATACTTAAATAGATTTTCCCCACGACTCTTAATATCTCTTGCACTGTGTTTGAATTTCTTTTGTTATCTTTGTCGTACTTTTTTTTTTTAAGGTGAACATGGATTATGTTCTTGAACCGAAAGGACTTTTGTGAACTGAAATGACTAGGTCCGCTAATTACGTGGTGACACGATACTGCAGAGAAGAGGGCCATCTGGCTTCAACCATCAATAATAAAGGAGGTCACTGTACCTGCAGGAGTTATAGGATCCTGCCCGTGTCCTGTTGGCTCACGCTTTGTGTCTCTGGCCCTCCATCCCATGCCCTCCCTCCTGGGGCCGGGGACCTGGCGCTGCGGGGAGGCTCCCGGGCATCAGGCTGGAGCTGGCCGCTGCCACAGGTGTCCCCTCACACTCTCTCGCGAGCCCAGAGCCGGGGCTGACTCGGGGCCTCTGATCCCAAACGGTGCCGACAATTCCCGGTAGAGCCAAAGCAACAGGAAGGGCTTAGGAGACTCTAGTTCCTTTTCCCGCTCTCTTTGGCATGTGTTTATCACATAGTGATTTAAGAGCGTGGGCTTCGGAGTCAGGCCGCCAGAGTCGGTAACCCAGCTCTGCCACAGCTCAGCTGCGTGGGCAAGTCACGTAACCTCTCTGAGCCTCATTTCCCTCCTCTCCAGAGTCTGGAGAACCGGAGGACCAGGCTCGGAGGGGCGAGGATGAAATGTGCGAATGTACCTCACGTGCTCGGAACAGCGCAGAATGTCCTAAGTGCCGGCAGGCGTTGGCTGTTGTTACTGTCCCTTTCTTGTGACACACAAGAAACAGAACACAGTGTGAGAGGATGAGCCTGATGCCTGCACACCTCCCTTCACTTGCATGTTCAGCAAACACTGCCCCGTGTCGAGGCCCGGCCTGTTGCCCACGGTGGAGCCTGGGGGACAGGTACGCGCACCAGCCGAGATCTTTGGACTGGCAGGTCTGCATCTGACTTCCAGCTTCACCTCTCCTCATCTGTATAACCTGGGGCCAGTTACTCCTCGGCAGCAAGGGCATTATGAGTCCGACCCGCTGTGTTTTCGCACATTAAGAGATCACGTATGTAAAACATTTCTGTCCACAGCCCGTGGCCCAGAGTTAGTGCTCGAGGAGAGACGGCCGTGACTTTTAATGAATAGGTCCAGCAAGGGGCAGGTGCTACGTCTGATTTGCCCAGGGCACCCTGGGGCGCATCGGGCTTCCTTGTAACTGGGGCAGATTCTCTTCACTTGAGCCTTAGTGTACGTGGCTGCCACTTTTAGGAAGTGTCACTTTCAGGTGTCTTTTCAAAGTTCAAAAAAGTTTTGAAAAGTCATTTTCTCTCTGCGTACGTTATTTCAGAGAGATTTTCTAGATAGGGGAAGCAAAAATGACCAAGGACAGCTGTGAGAACCACACTAAAGCACTGTTCTCAAAGTATGGTGCCCGGACTGATACCGTCACCGTCGGGGTGTTTGTTAGAATCCCAGGTTCTCGGGCCTCATCCCAGACCCACTGAAGAAGGTGTGGGGCTGGGGGTACCCCCAGTTGTGTCCTAGCAACCGCTCTGGGTGCTGGTCATGTGCGTTCGCGTTGCAGAAACACTGCTGTTGGAGAAGGAGATGCTGGACATGGGGAGGTGAATAGCCATCTTGGCCCACGGCGGGTTACACAGATGGTCCAGAGCGCACCAGGTGCACACCGTGGCAGCTGCTGGTGCGCTGGAGAGGCCCCTGAGAGTTAGGACGGGGAGAACGCACTTGAAGACAGCTGTCTTGGGGTCTCCTGTCCTTGGTTTTGTATGGGGCGGGGCTCTGGCCCATTGGCCCCTTGGGGCGGTGCATCCTTTGCCTTGTGAAGAAAGAGGAACCTTCCTTCTTGGATTCCACAGTCCTTTGTCCCACTTAGTTGACCCACTGTTGGGGTCCGTGCTGGGATCGCACAGTGACTGTACAGGTAATTGCAGCTGTGATAAGCCTTGTGAAGGGAAGCGGCACGTGGCCATCCTAGGGTTTCCGCGCCACTGGTTTTTCAAGTGACTGCCCGTTCCCAGGTCCTGGGGTCATTCCTCGGCCCGTGTCTTATCAAACTCTCCTCTGCTCCTTGCGAGCCTTTCTGACCTTGACTTCCAGGTCACCGCGCTCTCCTCTGCGGGGTGCCCTTTAGATTTCAGAGGGCCTCTCAGGCGCTTCTCTGTCTGTGGTCGCCCCCCCAGAGACCTGAGCTGGACTCTAGGCTCCAGCGGCCGCCCGCACATTTGTTCCCAGCCGGGACCTCATCCCTGAACCGTGGACCTCACCCGGGTGCTCCACTGGCTGTCCACCAGCCACTTCCTGTCTGACTCTTACTTTGTTTTTTCCGTACCATTGGGCCTGTTCCCTTTGCATCTTTCCCCAGTTTGGAAAGTGTAGACTTAGCCTTCTTTTTTAGGTCTAAGACTTGAGAGTTGTTCTTGACGTCTCTCTTCTCACAACCCCCTTCCAGGTGACGGGTGTTTTGTTTGTGTTTGCATTCTGTCTACGACTCCGGTGTGCAGCCGGGTTTGAGAAGCAGTGACTTGCTGGGGAATTTGGGTGCTTCGGCGAAGCTGTGTGGATGAAATCTTACTGAAGGATCTCATTGCCATCACCCGGTGTGCGGGAGTTGTGGTTTACTGTCCCTCAGTTGCCATTGGAAACGGGGGGTGGATTTGTAAAGATATATTAGCAGTACTTATTATCCTGGTTCTACTAATTGGTAGAAGGTGTATAAGACGTTAGCCAGTGAAGGAAAAGAAAACACCGGGGCATCCTATTGCCCCAAAATAACCACTATTCGCATTTTGGTATTTATTGTTCCTTTCAATAATTTTCCCACGCACTGTCTTTTGATATTTATTTACTTATTTATTTAGAAGAAAAGACTTCAAAAACTCAAAGTGCGTCTCTGTAATCGGAGATGTTGGAGGAGGTCAGGGCTGCACACATTTGGGGAGATGCTTCAGGGCAGAGTTTGTGAATGTTTTAGACCTAACACCGGGTACATAGACCTGAGGGATTCAGACGGCGTCTTGTTTGAGCTCCAAGGCAGCTACCGATGGCAGGGACCGCTGCAGGGAGTATGGGCTTGTGGGCTCCCGTGTCTTGGATAAGACTTGTCATGTGAGCAAAGAAGCATACATGTGTTTGGGCGTGTGTAACCTGGAATGACTTGGATGGCCTTCTGGAATTTCCAGTCAGCTCTTAGATGTGAAAGAGAGGATCCCAGAAGAAGGCCAATCCAGAACAGCTGAAAGCGATATTCATCCTCCTTACGTCTGGGTTCTGTGAAGTCTGGGTGGTCAGAAAAACATAAGCCATCATAAACTGCAGAAAAGACAAGCCTGGAAGGTCAGCGCAGGCAGCTGGTGACGGGCCTGCGGGTAATTCTAAAACAACATGAGAAAACATCCTTCATCTTCAAAATAGGGTTGAACCCGTTTACAAAAAAGAGCAGGTCCTCATTCTGGGTAAGGAGTAAGTGTACTCTAACCTGTTTTCTGATGCATACAGCTATAAAACTGGAATGTAATACATAATACATAGAGTAGCTTTTTGAGCATTCTGAAAAGTAAACAGTCGGTGGACTCAAAGTGCAGCTGAGTTGATAGACTTTACCGTCTTTTCCCCCTCTGATACTCCCCAGCCCAAACCCAAGGCACCCTAAGACCCAGAGATGGGTGTTAATAAACACAAGGTATTAGAGACAGTTAGACGGGAGTTAGCACTAGGAAGGCCTTTCTAGTTCTGGACGAGGAGTGGTACTCTCACACTCAGAGAGAATGCAGAGACCAGACTTTTCATTTTGCCCTTTTCTCTGTTTTCTCACATCCCGGCCTCTGTGCAGTCTCCTGGGAGTAGAGACGGGCCAGCAGGAGCCTGAAACTCTCAGGAAGCGGAACTGATGGGGGGAGGTTTGTTCCTGACAAGGTGGGGCAGACCCCTGATGCCCAGTTCTCTCTCCTCCTACTGCTTGGCCCAAGGTTGTAGGAGGTGTGTGTCTGGCTAGAGAACCAGAAAAGAGGTAACCCAGGGAATCTGCAAGTTCTGGAGCTACTGTGGAGAGGAGGAGCTCAGGAAAGTGACCTTTAACTTATGAACTCCTCAGCTGACTCTCAAGTTGTGGATACATGAATCTGACCCTGACTGGCAACGGGAGACTTGAGAACTGGACTTCAGGAACAGACCAGCACCCAGACCCCGTGCTGGCCATTGGGCGGTGCACATGGTAGGGGGTATGGTCAACAGGTGCTGGGAAGGCTTTGAAAAGTCAACTGACTTTGGAGCCACAAGCCACAGAAGGCTAGCTGGAACATGAGTCCGGCATCCAACCAAAACAGTTGCCTATTAAAATAAAAATGTCAACATTCTCCAAAGGGTTTGGACAAGACCCTGAGTCATAGCACAACAGTCAAGAGGTCTAGAATGCCATTCAGACATACTAGGAAAATCTCAACTCCCTTTGGAAAAGACAATTAACAGACACCGGTACCAAGATAACACAGGTGTTAGAATTATCCAACAAAGACTCTAAAGCAGCCATTATAAAAATTGTCCAGTAGAAATAGATTTTTATTAGAAAGACAGATGGGGGGGGGCGCCTGGGTGGCTCAGTGGGTTGAAGCCTCTGCGTTCAGCTCAGGTCATGATCTCAGGGTCCTGGGATCGGTACCCCGCATTGGGCTCCCTGCTCGGCCGGGAGCCTGTTTCCTCCTCTCTCTGCCTGCCTCTCTGCCTACTTGTGATCTCTCTCTCTGTCAGATAAATAAATAAATAAAATCTTTAAAAAAGAACGGTCCAGTAAATAAGGGGGAATGTCCTTGAAACAAGAAGGTAGAAAGTATCAGGAAAGAAATAGAAAATATAAGGAGGAACTATGTGGAACTTTTTTGAGAGATCTGGGTGGGTGGGGAAGGTGAAGGGAGAGAGAGTATCTCAAGCAGGCGCCATGCCTAATGTGGAGCCCTGTGCATGGCTCAGTCTTACGACCCTGAGATCATGACCTGAGCCAAAATCAAGAGTCAGATCCTTAATCCACTGAACCACCCAGGAGCCCCTATACAGAAGTTTTAAATGAAAAATAACAGTAACACGGCCACCTGGGTGGTTCAGTCAGTTAAGCCTCTGCCTTCTGCTCGGGTCATGATCTCAGAGTCCTGGGAACGAGTCCCGCATCAGGCTCCCTGCTCAGCAGGGGCCTGCTTCTCCCTCTGTCTCTGCCTCTGCTCTCTCCCTCTGTCAGATGCATGAGTAAAATCTTTCAGAAGAAAAAAAATAACTGTAACAATAAGCTAACTGGATAGGCTGAGTAGCAGAATGAAGACGATAGCAGAAAGAGTGCATAAACTTTGAGACTGGTCCACAGAAACCATTCCCTCTGAACAATACAGAGAAAAAAGATTGGAGAGAAAGTGACCAGAGCCTTAGGGACACGTAGGGCAGTCCTAACAGGTCGAGCAGTGGCGCTCTTGGGGTTTTGGAAGGAGAGGAGAAAGATGGGTACCGAAAAACATACTGAACTAAATCGTGTCTGAATACGACCGAAATCCAACAAAGGATCTAAACCCGCAGATTTGGGGAGGGGGCTCGGTGAACTGCAGACGGGAGGAAGCCACAGAGGACCGTGCCCAGACACGTCATGATCAGACTGCTGAAAATAAAGACAGAAGCTATCAGCTATCTTACAAGCAGCCAGAGAAAATGCATTACTTACTGGGGAACGGCAGTTTCAATGACTTTGATTTTTTGCATCAGAAACCCATTTTTTAAAGGCGGAAAAGAGCCATCCGTTCCAAAGTCTGCGTTGCGCACAAATACCCTGCAGGGTGAAGGGGAAACCTAGGGTCTCAGATGAAGGAAAAGTGGGAGAATTTGTTGCCAGCAGATCTGAGTTGCTAAAGGACGTTTTTCAGATGGTAGAGTCATTACACCTGAAGGAGACTTGGAACCTTCCGGGGGAGGAGGAGGAGGAGGA
>LNAC01000189.1:2618554-2629108 GCA_002007465.1 Ailurus styani
GGGGGAGGGGGGGAGGAGGAGGAGGAGGACGGTGAGGCTCCAGGCAGGTGCCGTAGACCCCTGTTCTCTTAGCAAGCTCTTTAAAATGTGTTCCATTGAAGCAAAGACTAGAATGTCACCCGGGTTTCCAGTATCTGTAGATGTCACATAAAGGGATATGGTGGTAAGAGTGTAAAAAAAAGGGCGCCTGGGTGGCTCAGTGGGTTAAAGCCTCTGCTTTCGGCTCAGGTCATGATCTCAGGGTCCTGGGATCGAGGCCCACATCGGGCTCCCTGCTCAGTGGGGAGCCTGCTTCCCCCTCTCTCTCTCTGCCTGCCTCTCTGCCTCCTTGTGATCTCTCTCCCTCTGTGAAATAAATAAATAAAATCTTTAAAAAAAAAAAAAGAGTGTAAAAAAAAATTAAGTGTGCGTTATAATCCCTAGGTCAGCTGCCAAGTTAAAATAAAGGGAGAGTAAAAAACAATAAATAAAAATGAAATTCTAAAAAGTTAAAAAAATAAAATCAAGGCAGGAAAGAGGAAATAGAGGAAGGAAAAACATGAAACAGACAAGATAATAAACTGAAACATATCAGTGACTGTTTATATAAATGGTCTGAACACACCAGTTGTGAGTCTGAGTGCCTAATCCTGACAGAGTGTCAGAATGGGTGAGAAAATTAAAAAGACCCACATATGTGTTGTCTAAGAGAACTTAGAATTTACTACGTGTAAAATACGTAGGTTAAAATGAAAGGATGGGAAAAGATATACCATGAAGGCACCACTGGAATGAAGACAGAGTAGACAGAGTTGCATAAGAAAAATTAGATTTCGGAGCACGGGAAGTCCCCAGGGATGAGGCGGGGTGTCACCCAGTGAAGACGGAACGACTCCGAATGTGTGCGCACCCACGAGGGCTGTGGAAGACGGGTAGCAGACGTGGGCTGAGCTGGAACAAGTGTGCAAGTCCACAGTTATTACTGGGGTGTCGACTCTGGACAGTGACCCGCAGACCACTGACGGAAGCAGCCAGGACACAGAAGGACGGACCATCGGCCGGCTGGACTGCCGGGTGTTTGGGGAGCGCTCCAGCCTCCCGTGAGCACAGCACACGTTCTTGACAAGCATGCACGCAACGGGCACAGACCATAACCTGTGTTATACAAGCAGTCGTAAAACTGAAAGGATGAAAATGACACAAAATAGGTTCTCTAACCACAGTGGAATTAATCATAAAGCTGCGACACAAAGCTAGCAAGAACCTACCCCAGAACTTGGAAATTAAATGAGTAACACACCTCTGGATAAATCACAGGACAATGAGGAGGTCACAAAGAAAGCTAGAAAATATTTTGGACTGGATGACAATAGAACATACCGAAATTTGTATTTTCAAGGCACTTGAACTTTAAAGGAAATTTAAAGCGTTAAAGCGCTCCTGTTAGAAAAGAACAAAGTTCTCTGATCAATAATCCGATTTTCTACTTTAAAAACCATGAAAGAAGCCAATAAACCCCAAGCAAGGCAAAGGGGGGGAATAATAAACATAAGGACAGACATCAATGAAACTGAAAACGAAGAATAACAGTGAAACCAAAAGCTGGTTCTTTGAAATGATGAAGAAAATTGATCAAACTCTAGCAAAATTGACAAAAAGAAAGGTGAATCGAATTATCAATAAGACGAGTGAGAAAGGGGATACCACCACAGACCCCGCAGGAATTAGAATTCTAATGAGAATGTCATGGAGAACTCCACATTCGTAAGTTTGAGAATTTAGATGAGATGGTCCATTTCTTTGAAAATCACAAGTCACCACATCTCATCCAAGATGAATAGGTGATCTGAATCACCCTCTAATTATTAAAGAACTGGAAATCTCCAATCCCAGGGAGTGTCCTTGGTGAGTTCTGCCAGTATTTATTTATTTATAAAAAGATTTTATTTATCTATTTGATAGAGAGGGAGGGAGGGAACACAAGCAGAGAGGGAGTGGGAGAAGCAGGCTCCCCACCCAGCAGGGAGCCTGACTTGGGGCTCGATCCCAGGACCCTGGGATCATGACCTGAGCCGAAGGCAGACACTTAACCGACTGAGCCACCCAGGCACCTCGTCCTGCCAATATTTAAAGAAAAATAACACCAGGTTTAGAGGAGAGCCCAGCTCCTGACACATTTTATGAGGCCTGATGCCAAATCAGGCAAGTGCAGTACAAAAAAATCCGATTGCAGACCACTCTCCCTTACGAAGACGCACGTAATCCCCAATAGAATATTGGCAAATTGAATCCGTTAATACTTTTAAAAAAAAGAAGATGAGGAAGAAGAAGAAGGCCATGCCCCACAACTAAGTGGCGTTTTTGCCCGGATTGCATGGCTGGTTTAGCATTTGAAGATCAGTCGGTGTAATCCACCACTTTGACAATCTTGGGTGAGCCTCAGGGGTCTTATCTGAGTGTTGGAACCCAGTCTCACAGAGTTGACATGCTAGATAATTGCCTATCTGTGATGGCGTGGGATGTGAGGAGCAGGGAGGAGGTTTGGGGGCTGGTAGAACGGCTCTGCGTCTTGGTTGTGATGGTGGTGGCTGGAAGAAAGTCGTAGAACTTTCTCTTCTGTGGTGGCGGTGGCTGTCAAAATCGTAGAACTATGTACATGAAAATATTTTAATTAAAAAAAATAACGAACAGTGAATGAATCCATTAAGGCACCTTTGATCCCGTTTACATCTCTAGGGATTCATCCTAGAGACGAGTCGGTATTAAGTAAAATGATGGTTGCTAAGAGTATGGATTCCAGCGCCAAAGGTTGGAAGCAAGCTAAATGCCTGGCAGCAGGGAATTGGTTAAAACCCTGAGTGAAGTAAAGTGCAGATCTTCAAAAGCAAAGCGAATAACCATTGTATGTGTGTGCTCTATACGTGTAAAGGTACGTGCATATCTCTGTAGACACAGAGACTCAGTCTGGACGGGTACTCACACAGCGGATCGTGATCGAATTGCTTTGGAGAGGGGAAGGCGCTGGGTATGTGGGAGCTAGGAGGGCAGCCTGCTTTCTCTCTCTACCCTTTCATACCTTTTGAATTTTGTCCTGTGTGCATGTCTACTCCAAAAAATACATATTTTTAATATTTTATTTATTTATTTAATATGTATATAGAGAGAGGGCACGCAGAAGCAGAGGGAGAAGCAGGCTCCTCCCTGAGCAGAGAGCCTAATGCGGGGCTTGATCCTAGGACCCCAGGATCATGCCCCAGGCTGAAGGCAGACACTTAACAGACTGAGCCACTCAGGCGTCCCAGTCTAAGAAATATATTTTAGAAATGTGTGTAGGGGGTGCCTGGCTGGCTCCTTTGGTAGAACATACAACTCTTGAACTTGAGGTTATACATTTGAGCCCTACATTGGTGTAGGGATTACTTAAGAATTAAAAAATCTTTTAAAAAAAGAAACAGTTAAAACCATATTTAAAAATGTGTGCAGAATGAGAGAAAAAATTTAAGGAATTTTGGGCCCAGGATAGCAAGATGAAGCCAAAGGTGAATGGATGTCCCAAAACACAAGCCACATGTCCCTCCAGAGGCATGCTACAGATTGGACATTGAGCTGCCCAGTGGCCAGAGCAAAGAGGGCTACATTGAACAGCTGTGGCGATCCCTTGTCAGAAGCTGACACTGTTCTGGAAGTTTAAGCTTGTCTAGGTGCTAGGCAGCATGTTTTTGTATGCGACAGGTGGTGGAGTCTCAGGAGATGATCGCACAAAATTTCCAGTGCCCCTTAATTTGGGTTTTTGGAGAAGAAGCAGGTTAATTATTTATCAGACGTGTACGTGATGCCTTTCTGGATGAGAAGGGAGAAAGAAAGTGAGGGGAAGTTTCTGTAGGGGAAATGGGAAGGTCATTGAATTTGATCTCTGTTTATTCTTTGGATAGATCACCTCCCACTGTTGTGGTGATGTTAATTTATTCTGAGAAGTATAGCTAGCTCTTGTACTTCAAGTGCCTTTCAACGATATAAACTGAAATTCCAGCGCGTAGTACCTCTTATGGTTTGCTTATTTTTCCGATGTGGAAGTGTGTAAGTGATAAATTCCCCATCTGTGTGCCCACGTGGCTCCCAGGCTCTGGGATTCCGAAACAGAAGCCCAAATGTTAGTCCCCCCCCCCCCCCCCCCCCCCNTCCTACAGATCTTTTCAGGGAGCCTCTGACAGGGTAGGGGTGAGAGGTCCGCGGTTTGGGAAGCAGGGGGACCACGAGAGGACTCTGGGATCAGGGGGCCCCGAGTCTCGTCTTGGTTCTGTCGTCCACAGTCAGTGTTGTGTGTCCCTGGGCAAAGATCCTATGCACCTTGCCCGTGCTTGGGAGGGTCAAGTAGGCTGAGGGCACTCCCGGGCAGTGGCTGGCATCCAGGGGGAGCTCAGTAAAGGTCAGTGGCTCCTCCTGTTCTGGTCTAACTTCTTGGCTACACCTTCGCTCTCATGGGTGGATAAAATTAAAAAAAAAAAAAACGGAATAAAACTAAAAACAAACCAGCTTTCCTGCAAGAATGTTCAGTGTGGTTTGGAAATTGCAGTTGGCAAAATCAGACTTGGATTCCATCCGAAATGGCTTTAAAAAATGTTTGTTGTTTTTTTTTTCAAATTCAAAATAATTTATGAAAAAGACCCAAGTGATTGATGTAGATAGGGTAAAACAGGAATGCCCTCTTTAGCCCAAGACTTCTGAGCCCCTCCTGGTGGAAGTTAGTAACTTGGGAGGTTAGTACTCACCCTCCCAGACTGCATGCATACACGTTTCGTCCACATAAATACAGTTATTATGGAATTGTAGGCTCTGTGAGCTATGTGCATTCTCTTTGGTATGCGCACGCCAGGTACTCAGGAAATTGGAACAAATAAACGACTCAGAGATACAGTAGGCTGTGCTGAGCTGGAGAGCACCACTCACAGTCTGAAGCCGGTTTCCCACTGACCTTGGGCTCTGGCAATGGCGTCAGCAGTCTGGTGGCCTGTCCTGTCACTGGAACCAGAAAGATGCATTTCGTGGTAGTAGTGGAACAGAGGCAGCTTCCTAGGAAGACCCGGACAGATGGCCGTTGGGAGCTTTCAGATGCCTTTGCCTTTCTCTGGGCAGTTTAATGTGTCGACATAAAAACAGTGACAGCTGAAGAATACTGCTCTTCCACTGATCTAATTCCCAGGGGAAGACTGAGATTTTCAGGTATTTTGTAATCTCTCAAATACCGTTAGAGCAGCGGGGGAGACACTTCTAGTGACCGAGGGGCCCTGGTCTGGCTGGCTTGTCTTGCATGTCCAGCGTCGACTGCAGGGCCCAGTGCACGGTAGGCAGCCCCAGGAGGCCTGATCAGCAGGCATAGGGGTGGAATATTTTCCCTTCTGCCCTTCTAGGTTCCTTGGCCTGTCTAGTAATGAAACATAAGGCAGAGTAACAGGAGAAAAATTAATAATGTATGTATGGGAGACTCTAATAAGTGACCAAAGCAGGCAGCTTTTGCACCTTTTAGACAAATGGTAAAATTGTGAAGGCTTGACAAGATGAGAGGGTTTGGGCTTGGGGTAGTAGATTAGTGAAGATGGAATAAGGTTTGTGACGCAGCCTTCTTGGCCCCGAGTTCCCTGTCTCTGGTGGCAAGGACACCTCTGTCCCTCCTGGTGCAGGCAGGGTACCTCTCACACGGGAGACTTATCCCTGCTTTCAGGGACAGAGGAAAGTCAGAGTGTCCTTGCACTCGCTGTTTCTCGAGAGACTTTAACTCAAAACAATCGGTGTGCCAGAGTGGCATGTTTGGAGTGTTATGTTCTGTGCTTCATGGACGACTGTAGGACTCAGAGAAACCTCAGACTGGAGGAGAGTGGGGCATTTTCCACACCTCGCTCTAAGTGACTTGTCTCTTACTTGAACTCAGAGTGTTACTTTTAAAAAACCTCTAGTTGTCACGAAAGCCCTTTGGATGGGGCCTTTGCGTTGTAGAAGGTAATGGAAATTCCCCCGTGGTGTTCCCGGAAGTAATAGACAAGTGCTGCGTTTGTTCTTGGTCTCATGGCTCGGTCTGATCGTTAATGTGGCCTCGGGCACGTGGAGGAAGCTGAAATCTTAGTTCAGGGGCAGCCCACCAGAGAAAGTGGCTCTGGAGTCGGGCGGCCTGGGTTCAGATCGCACCCTGCCACTTCCCATCCACTGCTTATCCGAGGAGGCCGCTCAGAGCCTCGGGTGCTGTGTTTGGGGGCAGAGAGGTGGGGGAGGGGATGCTGGCATTGGCTGTGTTAGTGTCCTGGGGGCTGAAAACAGCCCACATTTACTCTCCTACAGCTTTGGAGGTCACAAGTCTGAAATGCATCTTCCAGGCCAAAATCCAGGTGTTGGCCGGGCTGGTCTTTCTAGAGGCTCTAGGGGGTGTCCCTCCTTTCCCTTCCAGCTTCTGGAGGCTGCTGGCATTACTTGGCATGTGGCCGCCTCACTCCAACCTCTGACCCTCACCTCTCCTTCCCTTCCGTAGTCACACCCCCCTCTGCATCCCCCTTTTAAGGATACCTGTGGTTATTTTGGGTCCATGCAGACAATCCAGGATAATCTCCCCATCTCAAGGTCCATAACCTTAATCACATCAGCAAAGCCCCTCCTGCCATAGAAGGTCACATTCACAGGCGCTGGGGATTCCAGCACGGTTTTAGGTGGGGGCCATCGCTCAGCCTAGCACAGTCCCTACCTCACGGGATCGTTCGGACTGAATGAGACTCCTTGGGTCTCAGCTTAGTGCTCCCTCCGAAATGATGTTCTGAGAGGTCTTCCCCGCCCTCCTGGTCTGAATGACCACCCAACACACCCTCCTCAGGCATCGCGGTCACAGACTTTGCTATTTCCCATCTTAAGTTCTTGCTCAGTTGTTTCTTTGCGGCCTGTCTCTCAACCCGTGCTAGACTACAAGCTCACGAAAGCAAGGTCTTGAACTTCTTTCCTCAGCCATTGCTTTATCTCCAGGGCCTGGAACCATGCCAAGATTTAGTGGGTAGTGAGTACATATTTGTTAAGTGGATGAACGAGTGTCAAAATTCAAAACATACCATTTTGTAGGTGTTTTTCTTATTTGATGACATCATAGGCATTTTCCCGTATCCTTAGATATTCTTTCGTGATCTCACTTTTTACGAAGTAGTGGTCTTCTGTGTAACGTGATTTACTTAACCAATCCCCAGGTCTGGGAAGTTGTTCCTTTGGTAATCTTTTGATCCCTGTGAGACCCAGTGGTCTTGAGCAAGGGCGGCTTTGTCAGCGTCTCTGCTAGGATGTTGCATCGAACAAATGGATCAGTCTTACGTCCTTGACCTCAAAGGGTAAAGACCAGCATGTTCTACATTACCCAAATAAGCGAATCCCCTGTGCTGGCAGAGATACAGGAAGCCTGGGAATGAGCTCTGGTCAGCTCAGAAAACTTCCGGAGCGAGAGTTCTTTAGGCGGAGGAAGGTGGATATGAGATCTGACGGCACACTCAGACGGAGAAAAGGCTCTGTTCACTTCTGCTTTTTGCTTTAAGTTTCGAAATTTAGTAAAAGGCAGCCTGTTATCACATGGTATGATATACAGTTAAAACTTTGTAAGTGGTCTTCAATTCCAAAATAATGCAATAGAAACCCATTAAAGTAACTTGCAGGCTCCAGTCTGCCAGAAGAGATGGGCACTGTGTTTTGGTAAGCGTATCTTAATGCATATTTAACACATGGTTCACGCATCTCTCTCTCGTATTTAAATTTGGCGAGACTGTGGGCTGAGGTTGGCTGGTTTCTGGAATGTACGCAGCCCTAGGTAGGAGACGTGGAGAGCTGAGAACCCACTCATCTGTGAGGAGAGAGCTTGATGGTGGTAGCCCTCCTGCTGCAGCAGCTTCTTCCAGAAAGCCCGCAGTGAGCCCGCAGCCTAGTCAGCTGCCTCCAGGGGCTCTGGACATCTGGGGGGTGTCTCGAGCACCCCTGGGGTGTTTCAGTTGTCTGCTTGCTGGTCTGGAGTGATGGAGGGCAGGGACTGTGCTCCTCTGTGTTCCTGGGGCCAAGCAACCGAAGTGCTTGGATGGAAGGATGGATGGAAGGGAGGGAGGGAGGGAGGGGGGAGAAATGACTGACCTCACAGATGCTCTGTGTCTCCTCTGTGCCATGTTTTGTTGGCCTTCAGTGGTGAAGAGACCTCCACAGCCATTGCTCTCAGAGGCTTTATGGTCTCCTGAGGGAAACACATCTTTTTTTTTTTTTTTTTTTTTAAGATTTTACTCATTTGAGAGAGAGAGAGCAGGAGAGACAGAGCACGAGCAGGGGGAGAGGCAGAGGGAGAGGGAGAAGCAGACTCCCCGCTGAGCTGGGACCCTGATACGGGGCTCGATCCCAGGACCTGGAGATCGTGACCTGAGCCGAAGGCAGATGCTTAACCGACTGAGCCACCCAGGCGCCCCGAGGGATATACGTCTTAAATAAACATGTAATTACATGTGTGATCAGTGCTGTGAGCAAACGGAAGCTGATGCGGGGAGAGAATGAAGGGCCTTGTTCTGGTCCGGTGGGCAGAGCAGGGGGTGCTTCTGTGCTGGTGGCTATTTATGACAAGATCGGAAGGATGGTCACCAGCCATTGCATAGTCTCCTTCGCTTGTGGAAAAAACCTCTAACCCTACAGAAGGGTTCCAGGAACGATTCAGTGAGCACCATATATGCTCCGCCGAGACTGAACAGTCACTGACATTAGGATATTCATTTTATTGGCCTGTTTTTTTTTTTTAAATGGAATCACTTGAAAGTAAGTTGCAGGTATTGTGACATCTTACTCGTCAATCCGTCAGCATACAGGTCTCAGAGCGGACATTCTCCCACAGTCAGCAACGAGGCTGTTACTACACCTAGAATGATCAGTAATTCCATTTGACCGTGACCGTGTTCACGACCAGTCCACGTTCTGCCTTTCCCCAGTTGCACCACACTGTTCTTATGAATCAGAATGCAGGCAGGCTTGTGTACTGCCCTTAGTTTTTGTCCCTTTATTCTCTTGGTTTAAAACAGTTATTCCGCCATTTTTTCATGCCATTGACCTTTTTTCCCTTCCTCCCTCCCTCCTTCCTTTCCTCCCTCCCTCCCTCCCTTCCTTCCCTTCCTTCCTTCCTTCCTTCCTTCCTTCCATTTATTCATGACCATGGGTCAAAGATTCATTTAAAACATTGAGAAGTTGAGTGAGATGGTAAAATTGATGAAAAGGGCATTTGAAGAACTAGGTATTCATTGACATAAAAACAAGAAAAGAATTAGAATAAGATTGTTAGGTCAGATTTAAACTAACAGACTGGTGGGGACCAGAAAATATAACCTCTGGAGTTGGTTTTTCTACTGGACATCAATTTACAAGTTCGTGTGTCTGTGACATTTTCTGGGCTCTAACATAGTAAGACATAGCACAGGTACACCCTCCTGGAGGACCGAATAAACTTCTGGCTGATGTGTTAAAAGTGCCCAGGTATGAATTGAAAGGACACCCCACCTCCCAATGCTTTTGTCTTCCACATTTTGAGTAATCGAGTAAGGCTTTTCCTAATCCTTCATCCAGAATCAACCTCTCTCCCTTTATCTTCGCATTACTTTTGGCAACAGCTTTATTGAAGTGTAATTACCACAGAATCCTCATTGTCCGCGGCCAGTGGTTTTTAGGAACCTTACGCGGTTGTGCAGCCGTCAGTCCCCTCCAGAAAGTTCCCCCAGGCCTGCCGGCAGTGCCCTCCTCAAGCTCCGGGCGAACAGTACTTCGCTTTCTCTCTAGACGTTTGCCTTTTAAAGAAACGTCATAGACACGGAGTCTTGCAGATGCTCTCAGGTCGTTTGGGTTCGCCTGCCTCATAGCCTGTCTCCCCCGTGCCTTCCTGTCCATCCCGCGTCCTCAGTCAGCGAGCGTCGGCGTCGGGTCTGTTTGCGGAGGGACGCGCTGTCCCTTGCGGAGGGACGCGCTGTCCCCCGCGCAGGGTCGCAGGGCTGGGGTCGGCGCCCCGAGCTGCGGAAGGGGCTGCGGACTCTCCTCCCGAGGGGCTGCCCCCGCCGGTGGCCTGCGGCCGGCCCCGCTTCTGCACAGGCTCCCCTTCCTCCGCCGTCTTCCTGAGGCTGCCCCCGATCAGGAGGTCTCCGGGGCGGGTTTGGGAGTGCTGTGCAGCCGGGCACCCGCCGCGGGGGGCCGGGGGTCTGGCGCTGTCCCCGACGGAGCCTGTCCGGGCCCGGACGTTGGACCCTCGGGCTGCCGATTTCAAACATTTGTGTAAGTCGGGGTGTACTTTACGGTGGACGCGCCCCCATCCGAGATGCGCTGGGCGCGGGCTGCGGGGAGGGCGTGCGGAGAGGGCGGCGCTGTCGCCCGCACGCATCCCCTCCGCCCCGGCAGCCGTCGGGTCCCCACCGGGATGGGCTTCGCCGTGCGCCCTGACTCGGAGGGCAGAGGAGCAGCCGTGTGCTCGCAGCCCGCTGCCCAGCGCGGAGTCGTGCGGGCACTTCCCGCAGCTCCGTCCGGCGGCCCGCGTTACTCATTCCAGAACGCGCTGGG
>LNAC01000189.1:2631623-2673632 GCA_002007465.1 Ailurus styani
CCCCCCCCCCCCGAGGTCGTGCCCGTGGTCAGCCGGCGGCCTCCCGGCAGCCGCAGCACTCGAGCGCCCCGACACACCACTCCTCCCCGCCGAAACTGCCCCACCAGCCCAGAGCCCCCGTCCCCCAGAACTGCGTGTCCCCGATGCAAGGTGTGACACCAGCGGTGGCCTTCCGGCTCTTCCCTGTCGCGCTTCTCCCCACGGCCCCGTTGGGGAAGTACTGAGAGGGGCGATGAACACGACAAGGGCGATCATTCCGAGCCATTTCCTGGGCACTTGCGGTGGCTGCCCTCCAGGAACCCGTTCTCAGGGGAAGGGAGAAGGAACGCGCTCAAGGTCACGCTGCTGCTGCTGCTGGTGGTCATTGAGGAGGCTGAGGCTGAGACCCAGGCCTGCCGCCCCCTGGCACTTCCCCTGCAGGCGGCCTGGGCCCTCGGCCTGCGCAGGTGTGGCCGCCGGGATGCGGCGGACGTGGGTCGTGTGGGTGGTGGGGGGACACGTTTGATGACCCGCTGTGCCTTGTTGCCCCCGTACCTGCAGCACCGGCTGTCGTGTGGGAAGGGGCTCAGCTTGCCAGGGCGTCCAGGTGACTCGGGGACTGGGCCCCGGGCCCCTGCTCTGTCCAGCCTGCAGACTTTTCCAGGCAGCCCCGGGGTCCCGTTTTCCTGCCGGGAATGCTTTCTTTTCATCATTTGAGAAGCTCGATCTTGTCTTCTCCTCTTCAGACAAATGTCTGTCGGGGCGTCTTTTGTTTTTCCTTTTTAACGGCAAGTTAAACACTTACCTCTGGAGTCTGACACCCTTATCCTCACCCTCCGCGCCGTTCAGATCCCACGATCCCCTGGGGACTGTGGATCCTCTCATAGTTGACTTTCCGGCTCGCCCCAAGTCCAGCTCCTCTCCCCGGGCTTGTCCCACCGGCTCCAGGGAGCTTGCTGTCGAGACTTTGACTCAGCACCATTCCCCACATGACGTCCTGACCTGCGGACAAGCCTGCTCGTGTGTGTCCCTTGGCTGCGGCAGGTGCGGTCAGGATCGCTCTCCTGTCCAGCCCCCGTCTTCCCTGTCCTCGGATGGCACCGTTTATGAGATGCCGACCCGGTTTCCCGCGGCCGTGGACACCCGGTTCTCCGGACTTGCTCTCTTGCGGCAGTTTTCATGATCTGCTGTCATCGGCTCTGCCGGCGGCTTACTGCCCCTCCCAGAGCCCTTCGGGGCTGAGGTCAGGGTCTCCTCCAGTGCCAGCCCGGGTGGTCCCTTCACAGGGCGCCCTTTCCCTTTTCCTCCTGCCTGCTAAAGCTGTTTGGCTCTCCGCCCCCTCGTGGAGTTGGGACCCCGCACCGCTGCCCTGGCTTTTCCCCTGACCCTTTCCTGGGTCATCAGACCACGCCCACAGCTCAGCCCCAGGTTCAGGTTTGTTTGTTGCTGCTGTTGGTCTGGTCTTCCCAGCGGGATGCATGGTAGGCTTCTTAGGGCCGGGCCCCGGACCTAACATGCTGACAAATGAATGGCTTGTAAACCTTTTTGACACCCCCCTACACCCCCGCCCTGTGCCTTAGACAATTTAAGTTGAGATTCTGGATACAGCTAAAACTAGGTATAGAACTGAAAAAAAAAAAAACTGTCCTTATTATGTGGATTCTGTATTTTTTTTTTTTATTGTTTGATTTTAAAGAAAGTGTTGCCATGACCACTTAAACTGATTTTTCCCTGGAACTCCAAAGAACCCTGTTCTCAGTTCCCTCTGGGGCGGGGCAGGGTGTTGGGCAGGGTGATTTGTATTGAGCAGCCCACGGGCTCATCAAAACTTGATCCCACAGGGGCCCCAACAAGAGAAGGAACTTTGTGAGGCGAGATTGGCCTGAGACTGGGCCTGGCCCCCAGAAGGGGCTCATGCTCTAGCGGCAGCCCCGGATCCTGTTCGCCTCGCCTCCTCCCAGGAGCCTTCCCGATTGATGCCTTCTCATAGATGAGGAGGCGGGCTGACTTGCCCCGGGTCAGAACCAGGCTTACGACTCACGGTTTGCTTCTCATCCCCTCCCATGGCGCCCCTGACCCTGGTAAGTCGTGGGGGAAGGTCGTTTCTCCAGGGATGTTTTATTTGTAGCCTTCCCCCCGCCCCCCAGAGGAGCTTCAGACTGAATAGTCATCTTTTTCTTTTTTTTTTTTTCTGGTTGAACAATGACTTTATTGCTTGAGTGCGTAGACAAATTTATGCAACCAGGGCAGACAGAGGCTGCGGGTGACTCCGATTTCCAACTGAGGGGAGGGGACAGGACTTCCCTGGTCTTAGGACTATCGAGCCGGCCGCTGAACCTGGCTCTGGGTCAGAGTGAGCTGGAATTTGGCATCCTTATCCTTTCTGTTCTCAAGGTGCTTTCAGACAGCCACGGCTTTCTTAATTAAACAGTGGGGATCCTCAGGAAGATCCGGAGCAAGTCCTTTGTACTTCGGGATTCTCTGGGCTTTATTTGCCTGTCACACAACGCGCTTGGGCAAGGCCACGTGAGCCTGTCGGGACCGCCCGGGCCCCGAGGGAGCCAGGCCCTTCTCGGCTGCCGTGTACGTCTGTCCTTCCATACCCTCAGCCAGGAGGGGACGCTGGGCGCTGAGGCAGGGCCGACGGGGACGGGCCCTTCTCGGGAGCGGGCGTGCAGCCCGTGGTGGCGGCGGTCAGGCGACGGAAGAGGCCACTCAGTCCTTTTTGGAATCGAAAGTCGGTTTGTCGTATTGGGAAAACGAGCTAACTGTTGATACCTCTGCGCAAACCTCTGGAAGAACTGGGTGTGGAGCGAGCCCTGTGGCCGTTTCCAGCGCCATTCACACCTGCAGTGCTGGCTGGAGTTCTGGAAGGCTTTCCCTGCGATTTCAAGCATGGGCAGGACAGGCTTCCTCTCTCTCTCTTTCTTTTTAAACCATGCAGTGCTCTGTGTGATTAACACCCAAGTATTTGCCCTACTTCTGCCCTTAAGTCAGTATTACAGGTTTCTGTCATGGTTGAAACCTTCCCTAGAATGTGAACGACTGAATTACTTCTGCATCGTGCCTGTGAGCCGCTCTTGTGCATTCTAGAAAGTGCTGGAAAGTGTGGCTGCTTGCTTGCTTCCTGATCCCAGCTCCTCCGCTCCCAGCAGGGCCTGCACTTTCCGATCTGTGACGATCTGTGACGTGGGGACAGAGGCGGCTCCTCGCGCAGAGGGCTGATGGGAAGGCAAAGTTACGCTGACTTGTGCGTGTCAAGTCCTCGCAGAGCTCTCGGCTCGTTCCTGGTGCTCTTGGCGCGTGTTGTTGTAACAGAGCTTCTGAGCGATAACTGAAGAGAGCCGATGTTTTTTGGTTATGAGTCAAGGCATTTGGTTAATTTTACTCTGTTTGCAGACTTTGCAGGACTCCTTGACTGTTTGGCCCCAGGGCTGGCTGGCTGGCTTGCTTTCTCTGTCTTTTTTTTTTCTTTCTTTCTTTATACACTTGTTTCAGGTCTAAGGGCAATGGCATTCAGCAACCAGGGCTACGCTTTGTGGAGAACTTTCTGTGCACCAAGCCTTGCCCTGTTCCTTAGATAGTCCTCTGGTTCATACAGCTTCCCTACCCTTTCTGCACGTGTGCACATGAAGCTCAGGGATTCTAAGGAAGGGCTTGGCTGGAGGTCGCAGCACGTTCTTGGTGGATCTGAATTTGTTCCCACCCCCGTCTGGCTCCAGGGGCCACACTTAACCCGTGTAGGACTGGGCCTTTTCCCTCTAAAACCGCACACCTGTTCGAGTGTATTCATAAAGAGATTGGGTTGGCGCAGAGTGGCAGAATGGCCAACCCCAGCCCCTTGATGGCTGTGTGCTTGGGGTTTAGTCACTTCCCCCTGAGCCTCAGTTACCCTATCTGTAAAATGGGGTGAGAATTGCCATGGAGAGTGTTATGGAGATAGAATGAGACAGTGTGTAAAGCACACAAAAGCAGATGGAAGTGGGTGTCCACATTCCGGGACATTTAACTTGGGCTTGCCATCTTTGGCCTTGGCGTGTAGTTCACTAGACCATGGGCAGCCAGTGAGTAGCACCTTACGGGGCATTCGTGACTAATTCTTGTTAAAATGCAGTGTGCCTCAGAATCTTTCTTAACACACAGCTTTTGGTAGATTGTCTCTACGATTCAAGACTCTGACGTCCTGGTGCTAGATGTGAATGAAGCTTCTGACGGCTCGATGCAGTGTTAAGTGACAGCTGAGTGCCTGAAACAGTGTGTGCTCAGATGTTGACTCCAAGTAAAAGGGAGTCGGCTTTCTCGGTTTCGGGTCGGCAGAAGTCAGTTTGGTATTTTAATGGAACTGTTTCAGTTCAGATTAGATGGCATCTAACCTTGTCCACCCAGATGCACAGAAACTGCCCCACCCACCTGCTTCTTGGTGCGCCCCTTTTTACGGCCTGGGTATTTTGAGGAAATAAATGCGCCTTTCTACTTGCTAGAGCCTTCTCTAGGCTCTTCTGGCGTGAGGATAATTGCTGGCCAAATAATGTTACCAGTGACACCCCCTTGGCAGTGAGTGTCAGTTTAATTCATTTAGCAATTAGTTGCTTTCCGCTGGTGATACTGCTTTGTTGTTATTTGGAATGGTTATTTAAATCTTGGGTTCACTATTCATTTGTTTGTCCTGTCTTGCCAATTAGATGGTCTTCCCTTGAGTGGGTGGGTCCCGAGAGCCTTGTCTGTGTAACAGGCAACAAGAAAGTATTGGTTCTTTTCTTGTCGTTGGCAGAGGGTTAAGGACACACACACACACACACACACACACACACACACACTCTCTCTCTCTCTCTCTCTATCTCTCTCTCTCTCTGTTTCAGAAGCCAGACTCTTTGGTGCCAATTTGCTTGACTCTCCCGAACTCTTCTGGTTGGGCATTGGGAATGTGGGTCACCAGGTGTGAGCAAGCTTTCATGGCTACAGTCTGTGGGACACGTTAGTGACCCAGTGCTAGTGAGGCTGTTCGTGGCACAAATGTTTACATAACCACGTGGAGTGATGGCTTCATACAAAGACATTAACTAATTTTTTTTTTTATGTTTCTGCTCTTAAGAAAATGAAATCGCATTTGCAGCTACGTGGACGGACCTGGACTGTGTTATGCTAAGTGAAATAAATCAGACTGAAAAAGACAAATACCGTCTGATTTCATTCACATGTGGAATGTAAAAACCAAACCAAATGAATAAACAAAAAGCAGAATCCGACCCATAAATACAGAGAACACAGAGATGGTTGCCAGAGGGCAGGTGGGGGTGAAGGGGAGTAAGAGACGCAGGCTCCCCGTCATGGCATGAGTAAGTCACGGGGACCTAAGGCCCAGCACGGGAAACACTGTCAGGGACACTGTAATAGTATTCACGGTGACAGGTGGCAGCCACACTCGTGGTGGGCACCGCAGAACATAAAGAGAAGCTGAAAAGCTGTGTCATACACCTGACACTAACATAATGTTGTGTCAACTGTACCTAAAAAATACATCTGTGAAAAGAAACACTTCTGATCATTTTCTACAAAAAATGTTTAACCTTTTCCTCATTTCAGAAACCGTTGGAAGGGCTAACAAAAATACATACAATGCCATGAGATAAAAGGAAAGGGGTTTGACATTTGGGTTGGAAGCGGGTAGGAGATGAAGCAAGGGGGTCAGATGAATGCTATGCCCCTGAGCTTTCCAGTGGCCACTGCAATAACCAGTAGAAGTTGGCATTGTCCAGAAGCCAGAACATAGCTCTTATCCTGGAGAAGCACAGAGCCTGAGGTGGGGCTGCTGGGTTGGTGGTCCTCAGAGACACCCCCTCCCCCTGCAGCAGTGGGGGAAGGCCGCCGTCCTCACTGCAGAGCTGTACGGCCGACCCGTCTAGTGTTTCCTTCTGAAAAGGAAATATTTTCAATGTGCTGTCCTCAACATGACTTAAAGGACATCATTGCCAAAGAGCTTCCTTGCGTTCGCAGGGGCTTCATAATATCAGAACTGGCCCAGAGTTACCCATTGTTTCTTTGTCCCAGGAATATGAAGACAAGGCTGGACGACCTAGCAAGCCGCCCTCTCCAAAGCAGAATGTGAGGAAGAACCTTGATTTTGAGCCGCTGTCCACCACCGCACTCATCCTGGAAGACAGACCAGCGTGAGTCTTAAAAAGAGTCTTAAAAAGAATCTCTAGAACTTTTTGCACAAGTAGTAAGGTACAATTTGCCGATCACGTTTGTGTTAGAAAAGAACCTGGGTCACTAGAGGAAAGAAGCGTAAGCCCTAGCACGTATTCAGAGCCGCAGTTCCTCATTATTCCCTACGTTAACATGTGTTTTATAATAATAATAATAAAAATAAGCCAGTTTGCAAAACTGTCCTTTAACACAGAAGTTTTGACCATC
Source organism: Ailurus styani (assembly GCA_002007465.1). Classification (NCBI taxonomy): domain Eukaryota; kingdom Metazoa; phylum Chordata; class Mammalia; order Carnivora; family Ailuridae; genus Ailurus; species Ailurus styani. The sequence continues at coordinate 2,638,017 of LNAC01000189.1, forward strand.
CCAGCGTGCTGGGCCAGCGCCTGGCCTGCGGGCTTCTTGGGAGTCGGGTGTACGTGGGCTGAGTGATCTTAGCTGCTAGTGTCCCTGGGCCTCTAGTGTCCATCGGCAGATGAGATGGGCTTTGGTGACTGGTTCACAGATCACGTTTGAAGGCACCAATGAAGTAAAGGGACTGCTGCATTGTCCCAGGCCACAGCCGGTCTGTTTTCAAGTACTGAGCTTCCACGAACATTGTGTTTGAATAGAAAGATCCCACAGCTTTGAAAAGACGGAGAAAGAGAGCTTGTTAAAGCAGTGGTCCCTTAGGTCCCTGTCCTAAGGGACCTGAATCTGAAGAAGGAATGGGTCATTGTCTTTTTGGGGGCGTGGTGGTAAGATTTTATTTTTGTGTGTGTGTCTGTGTGTATAAAGACCTCGCACACATGTGAGTAGGGGAGAGAGGGAGAGAGAATCCCAACCAGACTCCAGGACAAGAGTGGTGCCCGATGTGGGGCTTGATCTTACGACCCCGAGATCACGACCTCGAGCTGAAATCAAGAGTCAGACTCCCACTTAACTGAGCCACCCAGAAATGGGTCTTGTAATGTCAACTCTTGGTCCTTTGGGAACGGTGGATGTGTGGTGGATGGGGAGAGAGTCCCTGTAGTGCCGGGTTAGAAAGGCGGAGAGGGACCCAGAAAGAGCCCATTCGGGACCGCCCGCCCAGCACCGTCAGAAACGGGGCCTGTGGGAGAAGGCACCATGCTTTCTGGTGGGAAGGTGCCAGTCATTCAGAATATGCCAGAACGCGGGCTGCGCTGTGTGGGGAGCACACCGGCCCGACCTTGCCGCCCCCAATAGTCACGCCCCCGCAAATCCACCAACTCGTTTCTGGAAGGGCCCGCACGTTTGAGGTTTTCACCCACGATTTGAAGTTGCACACCCCGTTTACATGCTCAGGACTGTGATGCAAAAGATGTAAAAGGACTGTGATGTAAAAGAAAACAGACGAGCCAGTAGCTGATAGGAAGCTCGTGCCCTTGAGAAACTGGTGTGGATTCATCCCTATGTGCGACACCTGCTGTCGGGGTCCCTACTTCTCAGTGACTGTGACAGCTGTCCGGGCGCCGTGGTCAGCTCGCAGTTGCTTTGGGGGCCAGGATGAAAAATACCAGAAGATTAAGTGTTTATGGGAACTGTGAGCAATTGTTCCTTTTCTTCTACTAATGTTTGTACTTCAGGTTTTTTTTAATACTGATCTTATTTTATTTCTGTAAGTAAATATTTTTAGTTTATGAAATTGCTGTGTCTTGGGTCATCCTACCAAATGTAGTTTTTTGGTCTTTTGAGTTTTTCATTTTTTTTTTAGTAAGTAAATTTTCAAGTTTTATTTTTCAAAGACTTTTATTCGATGTTTATAATGGTGGAAACCCTTTACTTTCTATCAAGAAATCTCCCAGCGAAGCCAGCTGAAGAAGCCCAGAAACACAGGCAGCAGTACGAAGAAATGGTGGTTCAGGCCAAGAAACGAGGTAACGGCCTTCACGCGTGTTGCTTATGTCAGACACCACGAGATTGCGTGTCTTATTTTCTTTTTCCCTCCCAGAGCCCTCAATCCTGAACTGTGGTGAATGCCTAAATATTTTGAAATTTCTTTTTTTTTTTAATTTTTATTATTTTATTTATTTACGTGACAGAGAGAGATCACAAGTAGGCTGAGAGGCAGGCAGAGAGAGAGGAGAAAGCAGGCTCCTTGCCAAGCAGGGAGCTCGATACGGGCCTTGATCCCAGGACCCTGAGATCATGACCTGAGCTGAAGGCAGAGGCTTTAACCCACTGAGCCACCCAGGTGCCCTGAAATTTCTAATTTTCCATCAAAAGTATGTTTCCACTGACTGTTCATTCCCGGTAGCTGTCTTCAAGGCGCTAACACTGAATTCACACAAGAAAAGAGACCGTTTAGGACAGAAGTACTAGGCTGGGGAAAGCTTCAGTCCGAGGTGATGGGCAAACTTCTCCCCTCTCTGGGCTCTGCTTTCCTCGTTTACAAGATGTGATTGGATTTGATGAAATCCCATGCAACACGTAAAAACTCTAAGATGACAGCATGTTTAAAAAAGCACACGTGATGAACACAGTGTGGCCCATCCCACTAGGAATATCGGTTCAGCATAACCGGGAAGGATGTTCTGACACCGCTAGCGCGTGGACAGACCTTGAGGGCGTTTTGCTCAGCGACATGAGCTCCTCACTAAAGGACACATATTGTGAGATTTTGCTGACCCAAAGCCCCAGAGCAGTGAGAATCATAGAGCTGGAGAGCTTCAGTCGGGGACGCTGAGATGGTTCTGGAAGCGGGTGGTGCTGATGGTCGCACACCATGCGAACGTACTCTGTACATGCAGATTGGCTAAAATGCTGCGTCTTGTTTGAGGTGTTTGCCGCAGTAAAAGAAACAGCGGAAAGCACGTGTAGATGAAGAAGCATTAAGCGTTTCTCCAAGTTGCTTCTCACACGCGAGGACTTGTGCCCGAGCCGTGAGAGGCGAGGCTAGAGGCTCCATGGGGAAGGGCACCGGGGTGGGGGGGGGAGGCCCAGGGGGCGTCTGGTGGTCGGCAGGGTTCTAGGTTGGCCGGGGAGGTGGTTTCTTGGATTCCTCTTGAGCTCGTCGAGCCCTGTTCTCACCTGCGTCGTCTTCTGTCTACACGCTCTACCTCAAGAGCTGCGCGAGAGGACAAGGCCTCAGCGTCCTGCACCCCGTGAGGCCGGGGTGGGCGTTGGGAGGGAGGCGTCACGGCTCCACTTCGGTGGCGTCTCCTGGGTGGTTTCGCAGCGTGACCCTGAGCCAGGTCACCCCGCGTGCGAGCGGCGGGTGTCAGCTAACCGGTGCTCTCTCCTCGCTCCGGGCCGTGGTTTGCAGAGCTGAAGGAGGCCCAGCGGAGGAGGAGGCAGCTGGAGGAGAGGTGCCGGCTGGAGGAGAGCATTGGCAACGCCGTCCTCACCTGGAACAACGAGATTTTGCCCAACTGGGAAACGATGTAAGCTGCTGTGTGGCGGGCGCTGCTAGAGCGGGGCCGTTCCCTCTAGAACCTCCCGCCAGCGGCCGTGTGACCTGGTGCTCCCAGGTCTGTGTCATCCCCGCCCCCGGGGTGGAGTGGCCGTGACTTCTTGCTGCTCTGCCTATGGTGTGAATTCCTTTGCTTAGCTGGTGGGAACTTTTGTGAGCTAACCTTCCTCTCTAGGCTCCCCTTCCAGCTCTCCGGCCTTGAGGAGCCCTCTCCTTAGGCAGCCGCAGGACCTTTGCATGATCCATGCCCTCTGCTTAGAGTGCTCTTGCCCGGTAATGCCTCATCCAGCTGACTCTTCCTTCTTTAAAGCTCAGACCTCCTTGGGGAAGGAGGTCTGTACCGTCCTGCCCAGGCGGCTGTGGGCGACCCCCGGGTACACTGCCCCCGTCCGCTCCAGCGTCTGTTGTCCTCTGTCTGCGGCGGGGGATGGGTCTTTGATGACAGCCCTCAGTGGCCAGTACCCAGCAGTGCCTGACAGCTGCTGTCATCTTAACACCCAGCGGAAAGCTGGAGATCTGTCCTTCCTGCACGTTCAGCACAGGGAGGGGCAGCCTGCGGATAGCGGTTCCCGGGCCACGCACAGAGGCTGGCGGCTCCTTCTGGGCCTCAGCCCATTAGCGGGCACTGCCGGGGAGCTTGGATGCGAGTTTCCCTGCAGGCTTCTCCCTTTCCACCTGAACCAGATGTCAGGGTGTTGGGGACTTGCTTCTAGCACTTTCCTGGGTGTTCCTCACTCTTCATTACAGAGGTCAGACGGCCCTGTCGAAGGTCTCTGCCAGGAAAACAAGCTATTCCCCGAGTCCACTTTTTTAGGTGGTGTCTTTAATAGGTTGGACACGGTCAGGAAATACTTTCTATCAAAGGAGACCCAGGAACAGAGTGGAGGTGCTCAGAACCCCTGCACTGTGTCCCTGTGTGGCTGCAGAACGCCCCCCGGCGACCCCCCACCCCCTGGTGCCTCCTGCCCTGCCTGACGCTCGGTGTGAGTTAGACGCGGGCACTTACACAGCAGCCCGTGTTCAGTGCTCCGGCCGGGGGAGCCCCCTTCCGGGGGCCGGGGAGGGTCTCAGCAGCTGCAGGGCAGAGGGCAGAAGGAACCTGCTCTGGGTTCCGCAGGTAAGGGTGGAAGCGGGATGCAGCCCTGGTGCCTGTCGCGGCAGCCTGTGCTCGCGGCCCGTAGCCGGCTGCGGGCTCTCGGGGCTCCCCGCGCCGGACCCAGCTGTCCGCAGTTCCTGCAGCGGCGCAGGCTGCTTCTGGTTCCGTGCCTCCTGCTCAGAAAGCCCTTCCCCGTCCGCACCTGCTTCCGCTGGGGCCCGTCACGCAGGATTCAGAGAACGCGGTGTCCCTGTCACAGCCGTTGTTGGTCTCCTGGCTTCTGGGGCGCGGGGCTGCGCTCCCCAAGGGCGTTAGCTGGACTTGCCACTCTGTCCCCCGCCCTTCCGATCTGGGGCTAGGCGCACGGCGAGCCGCGCGCTCCTTCGGGGAGAACAGACTCACAAATCCACGCTTCTGTCTTTTCGCAGGTGGTGCTCTAGAAAAGTTCGCGACCTCTGGTGGCAGGGGATCCCTCCCAGCGTGAGAGGCAAAGTCTGGAGCTTAGCCATTGGCAACGAGTTAAACATCACCCATGGTGAGTAGCTCACTTGATCCCGGGCTCGGAGGACGGCTCCTCTCCCACCGCTGCCTCCCAGCCCCAGTCCTCCGACTCCCCTCGTCCCCTCTGCCCGCAAGGAGGAGAGGCAGGCCCTGCCCCGAAGCCGCGTGTTTCGAGAGGCCTGGTGACCGGGTCCTTAGGAGGGAGGGGCGGCGGGGCGGCCGGGGTCACTCTTCCTGCGAGTTCCAGGCAGACGCCCGCCTTCTTCCTGATGGCCGGCCTCTTGCCTGAACAGACAGGGGCACAGAGGGCTTTCAGAGCAGCGGTGGGCTGGGTCCCGCAGGACACCTGCCGTGCTGGGCCCGGGGACCCTGCGTCCTGGTGGCTGCAGCCCAGGGGGCAGGTGGAGACGTGTACTCCGCTTTCTTCGGGCTGTTCGCCTCGCCAGAGGGGTGGTCCCCCAGCAGCTGCGCGCCCCGGACCGGCTTCCCGCCCTGCGCCCCGCACCCAGAGGGAGCTGGTCACCCGGAGCTGAGACGCCTTTCTGCCTGGTTGCGGTCTCGGCTGCTGAGACAGGAGCCTCCTCCTCCAGCCCTCTGTGCCCGTGCCGTGGGTGGCGGCAGTTTTCACCCCGCAGAAGGCCTTCGAGTGGAAAACGGATTGATACCTTCTCTGTGTAGCTAGGGTCCATATTTTTATTCCTGTTACTTTTGTTTTTTTCTCTTACCAGACTGTGATCTTACCCCATGATGGCAGCCTTGGCCAGGCTGCGGTCTCCGTCTTGAGTAGGGTCAGGTGGTTGTGTAGATGGTTCCTGGTTTCTGTTTCTAGTGACCTCCCCCAAGCTCCGTTTCTGGCTCATTTTGACTTCTTTACCTTAGAGGATTGTATGGAACGTTTAGCATGTGGAAATCGTTGTAGAGGTTTGGAGAAGTTGCTGAGTATTTACTTCAGTCCTTGTTCTTGAGAACGTCCTAAACTCTAGCAATAGCTGAACATTGTGCAGAGCTTGGTGTGTGTCTGTGTGGTTCTCACGGATGCCTGCGTTGATTTTAGAGAAATTAGAATCTTCTGTGGACCATGTCAGAGTAGATGGGGCTAACCAGCTAGTTAATTGTTTATATATCTTTTAAGTTTGTGTAGACGCTGATACTGGTTCATTTTATTATGTCGCATCTCTCTTGTACAGTCGGCTGCCTGGTGTCCATCGCCCCCACGGGAGCATGTGGCCTGGAAGCTGTGGTCCAGCCACCCCGCTCTCCGCTCTGTCCCCTGGGCCTGGCTCTCTCACGTGGCAGGCTCTCCAGAAGTATTCGTTGGATGAATGTGTACACCACGTTCTTGGGCTCTGTGTAATCTCGGTTTTACTGACTATTTAAGCCAATATAAGAACGCAGATAATCGTGAATTCCAGTTGTTGAGGCCGGGCATCGCGTTCAGTTCTTTACTTACATGTCTTCTCTGACCGCAACAACCAGCCCGAGAAGGTTCGGGCCTGCCCTGTACCCTGGTGTGAGCTGGAGTCGGGATTCTCTTCTACCCCGGCTGGGTCGGGAGCCTGTGTTTCAACTGGGGAAGCCCTGGAGCTTTGCTCTTGAAGGTTGTGCTTTGGAGATTGGAAACTTCTAGGAAGTCAGTGGAGTACTCCTACTGAACCTTTGCTCTTCGGGAAGTCAGCCTTGGGCTCGAACCCAGGTCTGGGAGGAAGCTGTGTTTGCTGTCCCCTTCAGTGCTGCAGATCTGCAGTAAAGCCACAGAGATACTTGAAGGACTCGACGCTTGGACTCCTTCTTGCCTGAGGCTGCTAGTGCCTGTGCTTGAGCCGTCTCATACCTCTGGCCGGTGGTTCCCAGTGGTCGGGGGGTTAACTTCCATCTTCTGCTGAAACAATCAGAGCCAAGCCCACATCCTGCAAAGTGAGAGCGGGCAGAGATTCCCCCAGGCCTCTCATCCAGGGATAAGGGTACAATGTTTCATTTCACAGTCGTACCCTCTTCTGCCCTGGCCGAGCGGCGTGTTGTGACTCAGATCTTTAACGAGGCTAGAGAAAGGTCATTAATCAAGATTTCCCTTGTTGGGTCACAATTCTGTTCCTACAACTTGGCTTACGTTGTAATAAAAGAGCGTGCGCCGTCCAGAAGGCGGGGTGCTCTGTTTTATATCCCAGACGTTAAGATAGGAAAAAGTGACAAATTCTCTGCATAGCCGCGGTTCAAGTCTTCGTGAGCCATCGGTGCTCGTCAGCGACGCCCGTGTGCATGAGGGACCCGGGGCTGCGGTGAGCGGCCCGGGGGGCCCGCGAGGTCTCTGCGGGCCGAGTCCTCACGTGGCTTCCTTCAGGAACGGGTCGTGGGTTTCCCCGCGGACGGCTGTCCGTGACTGCAGAACCCGTGAGCATGAGATAGGATTTCACGGTTCCCGAGCTACTCAGAGAGAAGACCTTCTGAAAAAGCTGTAGGGACTGGGGAGATTTGGAGCCTGCCTTCTGGGGGCTCAGCCTGGGAATTGGCTGTCAGCAAGAAGCCCGGTGTCGGACGTTACCGACATCAGGATCCAGTAACGTTGTCGAGTTGTGCTGATGTCTTTATTTTTTTTTTTTATTATTTTTTAAAGATTTTATTTATTTATTTGACACAGAGAGAGAGATCACAAGTAGGCAGAGAGGCAGGCAGAGAGAGAGGGGGAAGCAGGCTCCCTGCTGAGCAGAGAGCCTGACACGGGACTCTATCCCAGGACGCTGAGATCATGACCTGAGCCGAAAGCAGAGGCTTTAACCCACTGAGCCACCCAGGCGCCCCGTGCTGATGTCTTTAAACAGCCACGCTGGGGCACTTGTTCTCATGGCCTCGTGAGTGTGCCGTCTGAGGCCGACCTGTACGCACTGGCACGAGGCGGTCGTCCTGGGTCTTTGTCCTCTGGGTCTTTGGAGGACGCGGACTCCCGAGGGCCCGTGATATTTACCCTGGGGCTTTTTTTCCAGAGCTCTTCGACATCTGTCTCGCCCGAGCCAAGGAGCGGTGGCGGTCCTTCAGCACGGGGGGCTCCGAGGCGGAGAACGAAGGTACGCGCCTTGCTAAAGCCGGCGGGCTACTTGGGTCCCTCGTGTGTGTCACCACCGAAGACACAGCCGACTTTCCGGCACTGAAATAGTGGTTGATGCACACTTATAAAAAGGTTCACGGGAAAAGGGATTTTTTTTTTTTTTTTTTTTTAGAGCAAACAAGTTGATGACAAAGCTTAGGAGAAAGACCGGTTCCTGAGATGCGTTTGTGTGCAGGCAGGCAGGAGGGCCAGCGTAACCACTGTGGTTTCACTGTTGGCGTGATTTTAGCAGCCTGGCCCCCAGGAGCGGAGTGTTGGCTCCGAAAGGAGCTTGGGAGCTTCTGTGGGGAGACAGGAGCCCCGCACGGCCACCAGCTGATGCTTTTAGAATTCCCCACGAGGCCCACGAATGACCGCTGCTGGTGCTCAGTCGCGTCTCATTTACCGATCTGTGTTTACACTGCCTGTGTCGTGTTGGAATTCCAAAATTCAAAACCAGTAAGTCATGAATATTTGTCAGAAGTGGTACTCGGACCAGTAAGTCATGAGTATTTGTCAGAAGTAGTACTCGGACCAGTAAGTCATGAGTATTTGTCAGAAGTAGTACTCGGACCAGTGAGAAATACTCATGACTTACTGGTCCGAGTACTACTTCTGACAAATACTCATGACTTACTGGTCTGAGTACTACTTCTGACAAATACTCATGACTTACTGGTCCGAGTACTCAGTACTGCCGCTGAGACGTGTCATGATTTCCTGTCTTTTGACAGATGCTGGGTTTTCCGCCGCAGACAGAGAAGCCAGCTTGGAGCTTATTAAACTGGACATCTCGAGGACGTTTCCTAATCTCTGCATTTTTCAGCAAGTAGGTGGTGGTCATTTGTTGCTTTAAGTATGTTTTGTCTAAATGTCACAAGTGCCGAGCTGCCTGTGTTTGTAGTCAAGTTTGAAAAGCGCTAGGCGTTTTGGGGGTGGGGGGAGGGCAGTCTCACGTCATCACATTCAGACCTTTACGGATGAGGGTAGTTCCCCCTTCTGCTCTTGTGTGCTGCTCCATCTGACAGGGCGTCCCCGGCCGCCGCTGTGTGTTCAGGGCTGCACACAGCACTCCCTCAGAAGACGATCTGGGGGGGTTGGGAGCCTGGGGCGCAGGCGGGGGCGCGCGGAAGTCCTCGGCAGCTGTGGGCTGGAGTGAGCGAGGGCTTCTGAGCAGATGGCCCCGGAGAGAGCGGGGATGGGAGACGGGCCGGAGTATCCTCTTGGATGGCAGTGAAGAGAAACGTGGCCTCTGCCGTGGGCCTCTGAGCTGGCCCAGGAGGGGCTCAGGGCTGCCGGCCGTGGATTTCAGAGTCATCAGAACAGAGGGGTGTGAAGGTCTCTTCTGGCAGCAGATGTTTACCCCAGGGGTCCTGTGTGACCCCTCCCGCATCCAGTCTGTAATGGTTTTTGCCAGTTCTGCTTCTGAAATGCCCCTGAATCTGTCCTTGCGCTGTTCCCACTGCCCTCACTTGGTTCAGATTCCCGTCTCTTTGTGGGTCGCTGCGCCAGCCTCCGCACGCGTCCCCGCCCTCCTCCGTGCGCTCACCTCGGCGCTTGCCAAGCAACCTTGGCATCTCCGACCTGATTCTGTCAGGCCCATGTTTCTGGTGTCACGCCATGCGCACACTGGATAACCAGTAAAAGGGGTGGAATGAACCAGAACAAAGAGTTCGCCAGCCACGCGGAAGGAGCCAGGCACGCAGATGGGCATGTTAGACACGTGGGCGTGGCAGAAGTGTAGGTGTGTCCCAGCACGGAGCAGTGCGGCCACTGTGCTAGGGGTCCAGCAGGGGGCCGGGGGGCAGGGGAATGGGGTCCCTGAGGAAGGGGCCCTCAGACTGCGCTTGGACTAGGTTTGAATGACAGTCTGACCAGACCATGGGAAGGACCTTCCAGGCGGAAGGAGGACTGGAACAAAAGCATCCGACAGTGGGTGGTGCAGGGTCCCCCTTCCTTCCGAAGGAACGAGCAGAGAGCGTGGAGTTCGGTGCTGTGGCCCCGCTCATCGGCCCCTGGCTGCTGTGGCAGCTCTGGGAGCCTATGCGCTTCAGCCGTGCTCCGGAGGAAGAAGAGAGTCGGGGGAGTGTCTCCAGGTCCACCTGCCGTGTAGCCAGCAAGGGCAGTCGGGGAACCACAGCGCAGCCCGAGAGGGTGCTGGCCTTTTCCGACGCTGGGGACCAGCGTTCCCAGACCGGAGACCCAGAGCGATCTCTGTGCTGTTTCTCCTGGGAACTCAGCCTTGTTGACTTCGAGATTCACTGGGCGATTATCGCAGCACAGGGAGATGTGTTCGGAGGAAGAGGGGGCCTCTGGGGGTCTCTCGGGTGCCGTTGGAGGCAGATGGCAGAGAAGCTGGCTTTCCTCCTTCCCTCTGGGTTCCTTTGGCTGTGTCGCTCAGTCTGTGGTGCCCTCAGCGCTGAACTCCTAAGGGGGTAGTACCAAGAAACTGCACAGCGGGAGGGGAGAGTGTGGGGAGATGTCCAAAGCCAGGGCGTCTGAAGTAGGTGGCCGCCATCCACTGGCACCGTCTTTCCTTCCGAGGAAGGACATTCAGCATGGAGAATGTGGAGCATCTCTTGAGTTAAAACATTTTCCTTTAAGAGAATTGAACGTCATGCTCTCGTCTTTTCCGTTCAGGGACGGTCAGCGGTCGTGTCGAGGTGGGCCTTTGGCGCTCTGCCGCTGAGCACCCTGCCCGGCCCCCTTCCACCCTCATGGCACTGGATGCCTTCTCTTCTTCCTTCCCACGTGGGCTTTCCTTCTTTTTCCCCTCGGATGCAGACTGTCTCTTCGTTCACTTCTCGGACGTGCCAGAACGTGATGGTTTGGGCCGTGGCGTTCTTTTGTGAGCCACACGTGGTCACCTGCAGAGTGACTTCCTCGTCACACCCGACGTGCGCTCTTTATTCCCTAAGTTGACTGGCCGCACGGGAGCTGTGTCCGGGGACTTGGGATCTGGACCCCGCCGCTCCTTCCACGGTGTCTTCGCTGATGTGGCGGGAGGCCCTGTGTGCTTGCTGCTGAGCTCACTTAGAAAACAGGGAATTCCAGCGCGGGTCGCGGGCGGTGGGGTGGGAGAGCGTTAGTAAAACGGTCGCTCTCAGGACTGGACACTCACAGGGTATTTCTTCACCCCGCCATGCTGAAACGCACAAGAGAAACAGGCGATGGTCATCGGGGGCGGGGGGGACAGGCGGGCCACCTGCTCCGAAGAGCCCGGGGGCGGCTGGCTGGCCTGTGGAACCTTGCAGGGGAGACGCGGTTCCGCAGCAGGAGCCGGACTGAGGATGCTTTCCGAGCGGGGTGTTCCTGCCTGACCCACCCGCTGTGTCCCAAGCAGCTTTGTGGGTTGAGCTGCGGGCTCTGGTTAACCGTGGATTGGCCGTTAACTCGTCGAACCTCGCAGGACGTGTAGCGCTGCAAGCGTCGTGCTTGGCCACTGGTTCGTGCCCAAGAGCAGCTGGTGCGGCCGCGGAGGCAGCGTCACGTGCCATCCTGAGTACTAACCAGACTTACGCGTGTGTTGTTTTTGGTGTGTTGACCCTTTCAGGGCGGCCCGTGTCATGACATGTTGCACAGTATTCTGGGCGCTTATACTTGTTACCGGCCGGATGTGGGCTACGTAAGTGAACCTTTTCAGTATCTTACAAAGTCGCCGCCTAAGGAGGAGGCCAGAATGTTGCCTAGCACAGCTTAGCTGCAGATGTCAGGTTGAGCGCCTTCACTTGTTGTCGTTGGCGGAGGCTGGGGTTCAGGTCGGGCGGCGGGGCGGGGTGGATGGAGGGCTTCCTGGTCCGTGAATCGCCTCTGCTTTCTTGCAAAGGGATTGAGCCGACACGGCCGCTCCGCGGCACTAATCACACTGTAATTGGATTCCATGTTCATTTTTTGCATGTGATTTTTTTTTCTTAGCATTAAATCAGAAAAGCCTTTAAGCATAACCGTTGACACGCTGCGCTGCTGTCCCCGTGGCTTAGCAGCTGTGTGCGCGTGACCACAGACGTGACGCGGTTAGACCCGCAGCCGCGCGGCCCCGACACTGCCCGTGCCGGAGGGCCCGCCGTGAGGTTTTCCCTGCGGCCGGAGGCAGGGGCCGAGGGAGCGCAGGCAGGGCTGGCCCGTGTGGCCGAGCAGCCAGGGAGGGCGGGAGGGCTCTGCCGAGGCTATTTGTTCTGGGGGTTCAGGGTGGGGAGGGTGGGGACGGTGGGCCCTCCGAGGGTGTTCGGGTGCCCCTCTGAACCCGTGAAAGAGCAGTGGGCCCGCGGCGGCTGCGTGAGTTTAACACCCCTTCTCTCCTCCCCCAGGTCCAGGGCATGTCCTTTATCGCGGCCGTGCTGATCTTGAACCTAGATACTGCAGATGCCTTTATTGCTTTCTCTAACCTTCTGAATAAACCCTGTCAAATGGCGTTTTTCCGAGTGGACCATGGCCTTGTGAGTATCCCCAGGATGTGTGTGTTCGCACAGCCGGGGTCGCCAGTCATTCTGTCTTTTCAGAGGGAAAAGGAGTCTGTTTTCCAAACACACGGTTAAGAGCTGTTTGTATGTATTTCTTAACACGTTCTTTCAGAAGTATTTCTGAACGTACGTTCTTTAAACGAGGGCGGCCCCTGCCTGAGCATGCACGCCGTGTCCCAGCAGACGCTCAGGGCCACCATCCACGGGGTCATGTTTGGCGTCACCCACCTCTGGCTGCTCACTGCCACTGTGGGGTTCTGCCTCGGGCAGCGCACCCACACATGGGACAGGGGGACGTGGTTAGACACAGACCGGGTGGACGGAGCGGACAGGACTTGCCCCACGGAGGCACCAGTGAAGAACCGAGGCCCAGAAATGACGTGACCCATCCAGGCACATAGCTGATGAGTGGAAGAGCTGGGACCCAGCCCATTCTGCTTCCTAAGGCTGTGGGCTCTCTGCAGCCTGGAGAGCCACCCACGCAAGGGGCCCTTTGGCTGGATTTGCTGATGATTTGCTAATAATGGTCACCAGTACTTCAGGACGATCTCGGGCATGTTTCTTCTCGAATATCCTGCTTAGGCAGTACTTACACTTAAAAAACAAAGTAGTATTTCAACACTGCTGTAAACTTGGAGGCTGTTAGGGGGCCTATGAATTGGCAGAGGCCTTTCGGAAGATAGTTTGGTTTCAACTGTCGGTAGTGGTAGATGGCACGGGTAGGTAATTCTGCTTGTGCGAATCGATCCTAAGAAGCTCACGCGTATGGACAAAGCATTATGCACAGAGATGGTTGTTACCTAATTATTTATAACTGTAATAATTTAGAATTATTTTTCATTGTAAAGATGAGAACATTTTAAGATGGGTGTTTAGGGGGAGGCGGATTGTTACTCATAATCTGGCGATAGAAACAGTGGGTATTGGCGAGGATGTGGAGAAAACGGGGAACCCTCTTCCACTGTTGGTGGGAATGCAAGCTGGTGCAGCCACTCTGGAGCATGGCATGGAGGTTCCTCAAGGTCCTAAAAGTAGAGCTACCCTGTGACCCCATAATCGCAGTACTAGGTATTTACCCAGAGAATGAGACAGTGCTGATTCACAAGGCCCTGTGTGCCTGGATGTTCGTAGCAGCATTATCTACAGCAGCCTGATTGTGGAAGCAGCCCACGTGTCCCTCCACTGATGAATGGATAGAGAAGGGGGGGGTGTGTTCACACATACGTGCATCTGTACAGTGGAATATTACTCAGCCGTGAAAAAGAATGAAACCTTGCCATTTGCAATGGATGAAGTTAGGAAGTATTATGTGAAGTAAAATAAGTCAGAGAAAGACAAAGGCGATATATTTTTCTCATATGTAGACTTGAAGAAGCAAACGAACAAAGGGAAAAAGACACATCAGCACACAGATTCCTGACTCCAGAGAACAAAGTAGCGGTTTCCCCAGGGGAGAGGGGCAGAGGGCTGGGGGTTAGGAGCACACTGAGCACCGAGCGATAAGTGGAACTGTTGAATCCCTCACTGTCTCGTACGCCTGAAAATAAGATGTCGCTGCATGCTAACGTACTGCAATTAAAATAAGAAAAAACGAAGTCTGGCAGCATAGCCGATGCAGTCCTGAGATCTGCAAGGCATCGCATCGTGGGAAAGTATTTAAGGTTAAAAAGCTGATTTTTTTCTGAAAGTGTCTGAAACAGATCCTGTCCCGTAACAGCCACCACATTTAACAACGAAAAGAAGTGAACAATGTTAGTAGTAGTTACGGGTGACCTGTTTTGTTTCTGCACTTTAGTTTTCTACAGGCAGCATGGACAGGCTTCTCCAGTCAGGAGAATACGTGCTGTATTTAATAAATCGATATCTCCATATCTCCCATTTGTGAAGGTGAGATCCCACCTTTCTCTTCAGACACATACAATAAAACCTGGGCTTAGGAATTTCTGCGTAAATTTTTAAGGAGAGATCAGAGAATCGTGGTGTGGATCGGGGCTTTCTTGACAGCGGGGTCTCCCGGCAGTAGCGCCGTGGACATGAAAGCCGACAGCCGTGGGGGAACCCAGCAGCGCCCCCGGCCTCTGCCCCCCGAACGCAGGGGGCACTTTCCCGCTAGTGTGCCCATCAGAAGCGTCCTCTGACGGGTCAGATGTCCTCCCCGCACTCTGCCGGGACCCCCTGGTTTATAGTATGTCCCTGCGGTGGGTCGGAGAGCGGCCGGCTGCCCGCATGCATCCAGGGGGTGGATGGCCCAGAAGCGGGCCGCCGCTCTGACGCGCATCATGGCTAATCCCGCCGATCCTGGCTCTTGTTCCCGTCCAGCAGTGCTCCCCTGCTCGGCGTGTGCTCCTGTCCTACAGACCCTCCAGGAGGTGGAAAGCACGTGCCAGGGAGAGACAGACTCTGACTGCTTGCTTTTCCTTAACGTTTTCTCCCTTCGCTGCACTAAAAGGGCTGCATTCTTGAGCCAGCGTGGTGGGCCCGTGCCACACCGTCGGTGTCCCTCCCTCGGGACGTGCCAGGGTTGTGCGTGGGGGGCGGGGCGTGCTTTCTCACGTTCGCCCTGCCTGGTTCTTGGGGAAGAGCCAGCCCGCAAACACTCAGCCTCTGCCAGGGGGGCCAGGCACGGTTCCTGTCCCAGCCTTGCCGCACGCCCATGGGCCTCTGCCGTCTTCTGCGTAAGCCGAGGAAATACGACTGTGCAGCTGGCGACTTTGGTGTGGGGAGCAGAGAAGGGGCTTCGGTAGAAACTGCCTGGGCCCAGCGAGGGCTGCTGGTCAGGACGCGTTAGCAACTGCAGACGATGACAGTTGTCCTGTCCTAAAAGTGTCCGGATGTGGTCTTTCTTCTGGAGAACGGAAAGCTGTGCTGATAATTGGTTTATTGGTCTGTCTCACCTTATCTCTCTAGATGTTGACCTATTTTGCTGCATTTGAGGTATTCTTTGAAGAAAATTTGCCGAAATTATTTGCTCATTTCAAGAAAAACAACTTAACTCCAGACATCTATCTAATTGATTGGTAAGACTGAACTTTCTGTGTTTTTTCTTCTCTCCCTGCCTCTTTCTTGCTGTTCTTGCTGCCGGCTTCTTCCTGGGCTCAGCCGAACTCCCTCCCACGTCCTGTCTTAACCGGCGTCCCCACTGCCCTGCGTCTGCGGCGCCCTCGGCTTTTCGAGCTCTGTGTCTGCCGGGCGCTGGGGGTCTGTGTGATCGCTGGAACTCTGTCCTTTGTCCCCTCGAGGAAGAGACGGCGTCCTGGACCTTCTCGTTTTCAGAGAGCCGTTTACGCACACGCTCAGCGAGAGGTCACTAAGCACGCGGTCTGCGCGGGGCCCTGTGCTAGGGGCTGGTGATGCGTGGGGAGCAGGACACGGTGCCCGCCTGTCCGGAGCTCTGTCCCGAGTGAGGAGCAGCGTGCACGGACAGCCGCGCGTCGTGAGTGTCGTCTCTTAGGAACCCCGGCTCGGGGGTCAGAGTACGCAGAGGTGACCCGCGAGTTTGAGCCGAGGCAGGACGTGAGCACGCAGAGGCCCAGAACGAGCAGGGCTGCTGTCGCGGTCGGAGTGGTGGTGCTGGAGCCTGCGGTGAAGGGGTGTGAGGTCGTGTGGCACTGGGGTCCCGTGCCGGGGAGCTTGGCCAGGGTCGTGGGGCCAGAGGGAACGGTTGCAGGCTTCCACGCGGGGTGCGGGGGGAGGTAGGTTCCATACAGCAGCGAGCCTTTGGTTACGTGGGAGCCCTGGGAGCCTGGAGGCGGGGGCGCGTGAAGGCCAGAAGCCCAGCGCTTGAGCCGAGGCGCGGGGAGCTGCTGGGCGGATGGGGGCTGGGCAGCCGAGGGCGGGGGGAGCTGCGGGTCCCCGAGGGCGTTCGTGGACGTGGGAGGGAAGGCTGAGAATCGGCTGCACTCCCCTGTCCAGTGAGTGAGGGGCCCCCAGCTAGATCAGGTTTGGCGGCGTGCTTAATGGACTTGGGTTTGGACACCGGTTGGACATCTAAGTAGACGTCCAGGGGCTTCCAGAGAGTTTTGGGAACAGCAGTAGGCCAGGCAGATCCTCACGCCGAGGGAGATGTGGTTGTCTGAGGACGGGGAGGGATGTCACCCCAAGAGCACCGGTGTCTGGGGGCAGGTGAGCGGACGGTGGTGGGAGGAGTGTGGTTCTGGAATCCTCAGATATGGTCCAGCCTTCCCTGCGACTTGTTCCGCGGCCTTGCTGACAGACATTAACTCTGCGTGCATTTTCTCCTCTGTCGCCTGCACTGATGAACCTTGTCGGGCCTTATGAGGTCACGCCCCCGGTCCCCGCCACCTGGCTTACAGAGGGGCTCTGCAGAAAATAAGATGTCATTCGGCCAAATGGCCCGTTTGGGCCTCAACACTGCCAACTGTGACTTTGCACGGCGGGGCGGGTGTTTGGGGATGGGGTCAGCTCGCACCCGAGTCTTAGCTTCTGCCTCACCTGTGTCAGGCCTCCAACTCCGATTCTTAGGATTTTGGCCTAAAGCTGAAGTTGGGAAACACTGTCTGGAATGGCGTCTTTCAAACTCTTTCCCCCCGATGCACGAAAGGACTGGGATTCGGTGTCATGATGCGGCATATGGCCGTGTGTACAGACTTCTCTGTGTCCCTGTCCGAGACAAGCTCAGACGACACCCAGCCCTGGCTCTGTGGTCAAGCGGTCTGAGATGTCCTGTTCTGAAGAAAAACCGCCGGTGGTCCTCCCCTCAGATTGATTTCACAGTGCCGTGGCCTTGACTGTGTCGCGAGGGGCAGCGCCGAGGGCCCCGCCCTAGAGGACCTGCTCGTCTCTGTTCTCAGCGTCCGGAGGGCAGCGGTGGCCCAGGGCACCTGCGTGTATGGACTGCGGTGCTGCTCACACAGGATCTCCCGTCACCTCAGAACAGCCCCTTGGCGTGAACCGTGACCGCTCCGTCTCCTAGATGGGGAAACTGAGGCTCGGGGAGGCTGAGTGGCTCTCCCGAGGTCACGTGGCCTGTCCATGGAGCCCTTCTGAGGAAGTCGGTGGTGAGTCAGCGTAACCTGGCGCTCGGGCTCCAGAGGTCGCGTCTACACACTAACGGTGCTTCTGGGAGCGTGAACCCCAGACCAGGCTCATCCGTGACGGACATCGACGCAGCATACAGGTGTCCTCGGTGGGGGGTCGGGGGGGCTGGTGCAGGGCCCGTGTGCCGGGAGACGAGGCGGATCCTGGCGGCCCGAGGACGAAGCCTCTCGCTCCTGCCCCCTGTCCTGTCCGAGGATCGACGGGCCCGCCTGTGGCTTGGCTGGCCGAGCGTCCCGAGCGAACCCCGTGGGCACAAAGGTGACAGCATCTCCTTTCCTGCCACGCCATCCGCCCGCCAGAGGCCAGCTTGGACTGGTTCCTGCTTCGGTCAGGACGGTTCCCCTGCCCCATGGGGGTGGACCGGGTGCCCTGCCGGCCCTTACCTAGCCCAGCCCGAGAGAGATTCCTGCAGAATGCGCCCGTCCCTCCCGTGCTGTGCAGAGAGCTCTCGGTGGGGACTTAGGTTCAGCTGCCGCCGCTGCCTTCCCGGAAAGAGGGGTCTCCCTGGGCTGGCGGGTCACTCTCCTCCGTGCGCGTGGAGACGCGAGGGCCCGAGTGCGGTCTCGCCGGCGTGTCGGGCTCCCTGCAGGGTTTCGAGTGCTCGGTCAGGTACCGTGGCGGGAGTGGTGTTTGTCGAAGTGAGGTCTGGGGGTCCGTGGTGATCCCCCCGTTCTGCTGAGTCTCCACCTGGGAGGAGAGGTTCGGGGTGAAGTCGTGGTTGGCAGATTTCAGTTTCTGTTGCATCCTGTGCTCATTTCATTTGTGGGTTTTAATGTCGGGGTGACAGGTCCGCCTACGAGCTCCTTAGGAGCAGGGGCTTGTCCTGCTGAGCTCCCACGTGCCCGGGCTAGTGGGGGGATGCGGTGTGAGGGCCCAGAGCAGGCACAGAGCAGGACCTGACTGCGGGCACAGAGCAGGACCTGACTGCCTCCAGGCCCAGGGCGGGGGCTGGACTTGGAACTCAGTTGGAACTGAGTCTTAAATAACTATCTTCCTGTCTTATCTTTTCTTTTTTTTTAAGACTTTATTTGAGAGAGCAAGCATGGGCGGGGGTGAGTAAAGGGAGAGGGAGGAGCAGGCTCCCCGCTGAGCAGGGAGCCCGACGTGGGGCTCAATCCCAGGACCCTGAGATCGTGACCTGAGCCAAAAGCAGACCTTTAACCGAATGAACCCCCCAGGCGCCCCGCTGCCTCCCCGTCTTTGCACAAATGCAGTTTGTGTTTGGTATTTAGTGTTTTCCGGAGCCCTCACGACGTCTGGTCATCGCATTTAGCTGCGTCTGTTCTAAGTGCCCGTCTCTGTTTGTGGGGAGCACCTGGTGAGGTCGGGGGCTTGGGGGCACTTCCTGAGCCAGCTCCGGGGCAGAGGCTCGTTACCCTGGGAAAATGTGGGCACGGCTGGGGGTCAGCGGCATCGGGCCTCGAAGGTCCGAGGCTCTGGTTGTGGCTTCTCTGCAGGGGGGCTGGCGGATGGCACCTCCACCTCAGGCTCAAACCCGCTCCCCACAGCCTCCCTCTCTCTGCAGTTTCCTCGTCTGTAAAGCGGAGATGAGGTACGTCCTAGCAGAGTTGCAGCAGGGAGAAATCGGATGAGCGGGCAGATTGCAGGAAGCTGCGCTCGGCACGGAAGCCGGTGCTCCCTGTCCGCTCCCTTACCTGCTTGGGGAGCGGACCGGGGAAGGGCTGGCTTCTGAGAGTGAGCCTTGGCCGCCATGGAGGCTTCGGGAGCCGTGGAGCCCCCTTCTCCCCCTGCCTGTACCCCCTCACGTGCCTGCAAGCTCAGCCCGCCACTTCGAGCAGACGCCGCAGGTCCGGATGTTGTCTGGAAGTTGGGGGCGCTCTGCAGGAAGAATCCGACCTGATCCTCCCACACATGTCACGGGGGAACAGAGGCACAAAGGTGTGTCTGATGTCTTTTGTGAGCCCATAGCCACTTCTTTAGTTTTGCAACGCAGAGATACAGTATTTTGCATTAATTGAATGGGTACCCGAAGCGAGCATTTTTGACATCAAGCGCAGTAGTGTGCAGTGGTCTAGGGAAGCAGCAGCCTTGCGTTCCCGCTCGCTGCCGTGGGGGAAGCTTGCAGCATCCTGGGCAGGCCTCGGGGCCAAGCAGGAGGAAGCTGAGTGCACTGGGCCCCGGGAGGGCCCTCGAAGGGCTGGAAACGGGAAGGGCCAGAGCGCTCTCGTTCCTGCTGCTCCGGCAGAAGCCGTCGCCGTCTCCATCCCAGGGGGTGAAGTACGTGTTGGTGATCCGGTCAGCGTTGGCCCTTCTTCCCTCTCTGATCCTGGGATACGGCCTCTGTCTGGTACCATCCACGCAGCCTGTCCCGGCCCAGAGCCCTTCCCGATCTCCCAGTCACAAACAAGTGATGAGTTCACGCAGCCACGCGGATGTCTGACTCTCAGACGACAGGTCTTCACACTCAACTCTAGACTTTTTGGTCGCAACCGGAGATGCCACACGTCCTTACGTGACCACTCCATCCAGGCCGGCGTCCCTGAGGTCAGTCCACCGCGGAGTCCAGAGTCCCTCTCCTCCGGCCGCCTCCGCCGTGGCCACCCTGCTCCGACCTTGCCTGGGTTGTTGCAGCGGCCGTCCAGGGAAGCCCGTGTCTGCGGCGTGGGGGGGACCCCCCGCTGGTAATAAAAACCAGAGACCTTCTGACAGCCTGTGAGGCCCGCCTCTATGGGGCTCTATGGGGCCCCGGTCTCCACGGGCACGTTTGTGGGTCCTGTGCTTTGCTCTTTGTGCCTTCAGCCCGGTGACCTCCTTGTTCCTCCTCGGCTCTGCCCGGTTCACTCCTGCCTTGGAGCTTGGGGACTCCCTGCCTCCCCCGCCTGGATGCCCTCCCGACCCCTTCTCTTGGCCTGCATCCTATTTTCGGGACCTTAGGGGAATGTCACTTCACAGTGATGCTTCTTCCTAGACTGTCCTCTTTAGAAGCGTGTGTGTGCGCATGCACGTGTTTGCACGCCCGGGCTCGCAGGCCCTGCCTCCTATGCCTGCCCGTGGCCCGTCAGCGTCTGACCTACCGTTCAGTCCGTCCCCTGTGCCCTGGAGGCCAGCGGCTCTGTCCCGCCACACAGCGGTGGTGAGCACGTGGCCGGCGGCTTCAGGAGGTGTTCTGGCGGGCGGACTTCCCTGCTGGGCATCGGAGGGACCCTGGTCTGGGCCGTCGTCTCACGGAGAGACTGTAGGTGCCTCGGACGGCTGGGAGGGCCAAGCAGGGGTGCACTGTCGGCACGGACCGGCGTTCCGTTTAATTGTACAAAGCTCAGGACATCCGGAGTGAGTCGTGGAGATGCACGCGTGAGTCTGAACCCAGGAGCTTCACATCACAGACGTTTCTTCCGTTGTTTCTCTCCCTCTTTGCCCGTAGCTGGGTGTGTTTTCCGATCGTTTCTCAAGTAAAACTGCTTTTAAGGTGTCGAGGGTTGGCGGGGCGTGGATGGCACATCCAGTTCCGCGTCCAACTCTTGGTTTTGGCTCAGGTCGTGATCTCAGGGTCGTAGTTCAAGCCCCAAGCTGAGTGTAGAGGTTACATGTTAAATAAACAAACAAACTTGAAAAAAATTCCTCCGGTCTCTTGAACTGTGTTTTCTCGGCCAAATGAGGAAATGGTTTTCGTCTGTGAGAGAGCAAGCAGCTCGGGCCAAGGGCTTGTTGTGACTTGGAGATGAAGTGTCCTAACGGGGTCACAGCGGTGGGTCCCCCAGCTCCTCAGAGCAGTCCTGACATTCGGGGCCTGGCCTTCGGAGTCGGGGTCACAGCCTGGCTCTGCCTCTGACGGGTGGCCGGACCCGGGGCTCAGCTCCCTCCAGTACCGTGAGCTAGAGGAACCCCCTCCCACGGCCGTCCTGGCTCCTGGGGGCGGGGGCGGGGGTGCAGAGCACATAGTCGGGCCTCGGGAAGCTCCGCTGTCATCTCTCTGACGTGGGGGCTTCCTGTGACGCTCGTCTCCCCGTGTCATCACCTGAGTTGAATGAAATCCAGGTTGGTTTGCCTTCCTGCGTCTCATTAGAGTTTGAGAGCCTCGCGTGGCCTGGGGTCTCACTTAGCTGTGTTCAGTGCATGCCCTTGGCTGCGTGACCCGTCCCTCCGGGTCCCGGATGAAAGGCTGGGGCACAGCACGCTGCCAGGTGAGCGTTCGGAGGTCCCAGCAGACAGGAGAGCCCGTGTGCCGGAGCCTCGTGAGCACGTCGGCCTCGTGAGCATGTTGGCGGGGACTCAGGTGGCGTCTCTTCTCGGAAGCTGGGGGTCCCGCTTGCGATGGCTGGAGGACACTCCGTCCTCACTGGGCCAGCCCCGGCGTCGGGGTGTGACAGCTGCGGCCGAGCGCCTTTACCCGTGTTTGTAGGCGCCAAGGTGGTGCTGAAACCGGACGGGTGATTTTCCAGGAGGGAGGGGGCTGTCCCCCGGCCACTGAGAATCCCTGCTTCCCGGGAGCACTGCCGCCAGCACGGAGGTGGTGAGAACGCGGTCCAGGACCCAGAGCAGATCTGCGGGCGTCCACCCACCTGCCTCCTCGGCAGAGATCGCCGGGTGCTGTGCTGGGCGCCGAGGTGGAGGCCCTCGGGCAGGGTCCCAGCTCTGGCCTCTCCGTGGGGGGGTGTGAAGCAAACAGGTGTTCTGATAAGCACCAGCGTCAGGGGGAGCATCTGGCCGGCCCTGGGGGTCAGCAGACCCCCAGGGAATGGCGCCCTCGCTCTGTCTCCCAGCCGAGGAAAGGGGATGGGGTCGCAGAGAATCTGTTCGGCCTGCCTCCTGGCCTGGCTTCGTCTCGCTTTGCAGCACAGACACGTTCCAGGTTAGCAATGCTTCAATCTGATGATACAGTCAATCACCCAAGATTGCGTTTGTTGGGTAGCTAGGATGGTGATTATCACAGTATTTTAAGATCGTGCATATCTGGGGCGCCTGGGTGGCTCAGTGGGTTAAGCCTCTGCCTTCCGCTCAGGTCATGATCTCAGGGTCCTGGGATCGAGGCCCCCCATCGGGCTCCCTGCTCAGCCGGGAACCTGCTTCCTCCTCTCTCTCTGCCTGCGTCTCTGCTTACTTGTGATCTCTCTCTCTCTCTGTCAAATAAATAAATAAAAATCTTCATTAAAAAAATCGTGCATATCTGCATTTCACTTTTTCATCTGATCATCTGCATTGAGTATAAGATCCGTTTCTTGTCTACATTCAGGTTATTTGGAAAATTGTGTTCTGCTCTTGTGCAGACCCCTAGTGGGAGGAAAGCGTGCAGTGTTCTTCAGAGGTGGGGAGTACGTGTGAACATGGGTTATATTGCTGACTCTTGTTATTCGCCTCAGACTCTAAGCTCTGTCTGCCTTACTGACCTTGTGTCCAGCACGTCCTCCAGAGTCAGCACACAGTAGATCCTCAATAAATTCCTGTGCCGTGTGATGGAATCAGCATCAGCGGTTCGGAGACGGTACAGGGTTTGGGATCCTGCATGAAAGCCGAGATCCTTTCTTGTAAAATCAGCCCTCCGAATGAGCGCAGGCCTCCCGCCTGCCACCCCTTCCCCCCCAACTGTGTGTCTTAAGTGTGAAAGTGACCGACTCAGGGAGCATTTTTAGCAGATTAGACCTGAATTCAGAGCTGTTTCTTTGTGCCGTCCCAAATCTGAAAAACTCAAAACCTTTCTTCCCCCTGCAGGATTTTTACCTTGTATAGTAAATCTTTACCCCTGGATCTGGCCTGTCGAATCTGGGATGTGTTCTGTCGAGACGGGGAAGGCTTTCTGTTCCGGACGGCCCTGGGCATCCTAAAGCTGTTTGAAGACATCCTGACCAAGATGGACTTCATTCACATAGCCCAGTTCCTGACCAGGCTGCCGGACGACCTGCCCGCCGAGGAAGTGTTCGCGTCCATAGCCACGATTCAGATGCAGAGTCGCAACAGGAAGTGGGCTCAGGTAAACGGAGCTTCGGTTCTCTTTTTTCCTGCACAGGAGCCCGGCCAGTAGGCTCCCCGAGGAAGTCGTTCCTGTAAGTGCCTTTGGAGAAGATGACCCTCTCTCGATCGAGTCCTGGGACCGGACACGGGAGCCTGGGCTTGAGGCTCGGCTGTGCTGCACGGGCTCGGGGACAGTCCTTCGGTCCCTGAGAGTCTGCCCCATGGAGGGGGGAGAACAGAAGCCTCCCCGCCTGTCCAGCAGTGACAGCGGGACGTTGGGGTTTCCCGCTTGCCAGTGCTGTGCTGTGCGCACATCAGAAGGCGTTTTGTAAACCAGGCCCCCCTCCCCGTCCCCCCCACCCCGTGCCCGGGTGGTGGGATCCTCTCCCATCGCTGGTAAACAGGAGACCCCCAAAGGTCATGGGGCGGTGGGACAGGAGGGCCGAGGGATGGCTCCCCGGGGACCGTCGCGCTGGCCCCCTGGTGGCTGAGTCAGGGGAGCAGCTGAGTTGAGGGTGTGGGAGCGAGTCCAGACTAGGCCTCCTTCTGGATCGCTCCCAGCCCTTCTGGGTGTCCTGCCTAGGCCTCGGCCCCTGTGGGATTGGCCGGTGTTAGCCGGCTCCAGGTGTTTGTGGAACAGGAAAGGAAAAATAAAGCCTTGCTTCTTGACCCTCTGTCGGCTCCCAGCTTGTCCAAGCGTCAGGTCATGGCTGGAGGCTATCCGTGGAGGCTTGTACCTTCCTGTGACCTTTTTTATTAGTGGAAGATTTCAAATCCATACTAAAATAGAGTGAACTAGGTAACGGATCCCATGTCCTCGTTAAATATCCAGGCATTTTCAAATTTCTTACTGTTTCAGCTGTCAGTGGCTTTGTAATTTGTTTGAATCCAGATCCAAATAAGCTTCATGCCATCATTGGTTGAAAGATCTTTTTAGTGTCTTTTTAATATATAGGTTACCCCACCACTTATTTACTTATTTATTTATTTGAGAGAGAGAGAGAGAGAGAGAGCATGAGAGGGGAGAAGGTCAGAGAGAGAAACAGACTCCCCTTGGAGCTGGGAGCCCAACGCGGGACTCGATCCCGGCACTCCGGGATCATGACCTGAGCTGAAGGCAGTCGCTTAACCAGCCGAGCCACCCAGGCGCCCCCCCACCGTTCTTTTTATCGCTCTTCCTCTATTTATGGAAGAAACCAGCTTGCAAACAAGTAAATGCACGTGTTTGCTCGGCGGTCCCAGTGACTTCGGGGTAGAGAAAGGGACTTCCTTCTGTGCGATTCACTTGAAACCTACGTAAAGTGTCTCTGCTTCACTCCTCGTAATTTGTAATTCTGTTAACGTGACCTAGTGCCTGACTCCAGTCCCTTAGCCCCCAGTTTTGAATTCCCGCCGATCTAGCTCTGAATGGGCACAAGCTGTTTGAACAGCGGCTCCTGTGAGCGTCTGTGTCCAACCGTGGGGCTTTGACCTTCCTGAGCCTGTCGTTTGCCCTAATAGCTGCTGGGCGTGAGGTCCCCGGAGACGTGCCCCATTTGGGCGGTCAGTACACAGGGCCTTGTTAGCACCGCTGCTGTCCCTAAGCGGTCAGAGTGCAGTGTGGTGTCTCTAGAAACGACGGTGTCAACCAGGAGCTGGGAGGGCAGAGTTGGGAGCTCAGTCACTTGGGGAAAGCCCAGGAGGGCATGAGACCCCACGGCTGTTAGGGTCAGCACGACACCCGGGTTGCTGGTGAAGAGGAGAGGCAGGCAGCGGAGGGGCGTGCGGAGAGGCCAGGGGTGCTTGTTGGCGTCCGGGAGCCGAGGGCCTGGCCTGGCCTGGGGGGTGGAGAGTGCCGGGGCCGGGGCCTGACGCTGGTACTGTGGCCGGTGGGACGTGGTTGTAGGACATTAGCCCAGAGACGGTAGGTGCAGCTCCCCGTGGTGAGGCGGGCTGTGCGTGCGGGTGTAGGGGTGTGACAGGCGAGTGGCGGGCGTGGGTGGCTAGCGACACCAGCCGGGAGGCTGCACGGCCTGTCGCCACGCCTGGCAGGACGTGCGTTCAGTGTGTCGGCAGGTCCCCCACGCGCGTCTCCCTGTGATTCCCAGGTGCTGACCGCCTTACAGAAAGACAGCCGGGACACGGACAGAGGCAGCCCGTCTCTCAGACACTGAGCGGCCGGTGCGGGAGCGCATCTCCAGCGGCGCCCAAGTTCTTTCCGACGGACACACTGACGGCAGAGACCAGCGGGCTCTTTGCACGTTTAATCTAACCCTGGAGTTGGCCTTAAAACAAACAACTTTGGAGGAACTCAGCCCAGGCTTAGCCTTAAGCAGCTCCGTGGGGCGATGAGCTAGTGTTGGCCGCGGCCAGCGCTGCGTATTCTGCATGGTGTAAAAAGGAGGCAGTGGCTAATCCCCCTCCCTGCCCCCCCCCCCGATTTCACAAAAGTTATTAAATTGTCATGGTTTTATGTCAACTGATGGAAAGTACATCACAGTCTTCCTTAGCCAAGGTGCGTGAGAAGTGCTCGTAGGTGGCCTTGGAGGCGATCCTGGCTCGTGGACCTACTTGAGCGAGGAAGGAGTTGGTGAGTCGTTAACCCAGAGACCCGCTCGCTCCAGGGCTGGAGGGCCTGCTCGTAGAGCCCAGCTCCCAAAGACAGCAGGAAAGGAGAACGGGCTCCCACAGGGGCTCACCCAGCGTGCCTGTGGCCTCCCCGGGCCTCGACCTGACCTTCAGGTTGCCCTTTCTCCGTTGTCGCCTTGACGGAATCACAGCGCGAGGGCTGGAAAGGGCCACGGAGGTTCTGGGGGACCCCTGCTCTCCCCTCGAGGTTGCTCCCTCCCTCCCCTGGGCAGGAAGAGCTGCTCCCCCAGGGGGCCTGAGATGCGCTCCAGCCCCCGCGCCTCCTGTGAGCGAGGCCGGGCTGGCGGGGCAGCCTGCGCCCCGGCTCTCCCAGACGCTGTTCCTCCCTCTGTCCCCCGAAGGGGGTCCGTCCTGAGTGCCCGCGCTTCCCTCCATGTGCCTCTGGCTTAAAGCTAGACCGCCGTGCGGGCTGAGGTGCGCGGCTGCACGCAGGTGACCTGCGGGGTCCCCCGGTGCTTGTCCCTGGTTTAGCTGGTTTCTTCCCACGTTCATCAGCGACTTTCTTGTTGGACCTTTTCCGTGACGAACTCGTAAGAATTTTGTTAAAAGTGCGTTGGTCCTGCATGTTCGAACACGGGAACGGTTGTCACGTAGAGGAGCCCAGAGGACAGGCAGGTCTGCGGAGGCCGGTGTCCGCGAGGGCTCGGGAGACCAGGTCCGAGGGCTCCGGCGCCCCTCAGCCACGGGCTCCGAGAGCCGGCTCGCCACGAGGGGCGTGGGGCGAGGGGGGCCCCCTGTGGCCGCGCTCTGCCAGGCCTTCTCTGCCACGTTCATGGCCGGCAGGGGCGGGGCCCGAATGGTGGCCGTGTGTCCCGGGGCCTGGAGTAGTTGCCTTCGGCCCCTGTCTTCCTAACTGCAGTCTCCAGGGAGGTTGCGGAGCGGCTCGGACTGCCTCTCTGCCTCAGCCTGGAGGTGCTGGCCTGGCCGCCCTCTCGGGGGAGGCGTCCCGTCCCCACCGAGGGCTCGCGCTTCCAGACGCAGCCCGCCCGCCACCGCGCTGCCGAATGTCACCCCGCCGGCCCCGGCCCTCCGCTCACATGGGCCGAGTGGCACTGTGGACGCGGGCTTTCTGTTCAGAAAGGTGTACATACTTCCTTCCTGTACATACACGTGTTCCTCGGTCGGGACCCGAAGCACCGCCACAGGGCGCGCTCGCGGCTCGTCCGCGCCTTCAGACCCAGCCCTTAACCTCCTCCGTCGGACAGGCTGACGTCCGTCTCTCGGGGCTCACGTCACCGCGTAGGCATTATGTTTTTAAGCGAATACTTACCAAATCTCTGGCCCGCAAGGGGTTTCTGTGGCCCGTTTGGGGACCGCCTGGGGCCTTGCCGTGTCCGCCCGAGGCCGGGAGTTCGGGCCGCGAGGTCCCTGTCCGCGGGGTTGGGCTGCTCCGTCGGACGCCGTCATTTAGGAAACGGGGGAGCCCACGGGAGGGCCGTGCCCCCTGCGAGTCTGCACATTCCCGGCCCGGCCGCCGGCGGTCCGGATCTGAGACTTGGGGTTCGGCCCCTCGTGCATCTGGCCGCGTCCCCACCAGCCCCTGGACGCCCGCCTAGACACAATGTTCACTTTCAAGGGTACTTTTTAACTGCTCAGTTTTTGACTATTTTGAATAGTTTGCTGATAGAAACTTCCTGATAATACTTGCTACATATCATGTTTTAATTGCTTGTACAGTTAACCTTTAATTTTATTTACTAAAGTCTATCAAATTAGGACTTTTGAAATTGTAAATATGTGGTTTTATTAAATAAAAGTCATGTAAAATTGTTACTTACGTTCACTGTTGTTTGGTTTAAAATCGAACTCACCAAGTACGGCACAGTTTGACCTTGAACATCGCGTTATGTTTTTTTTTAAAGATTTTATTTGCGATGCGTGCGAGAGAGAACACAGAGGGAGCAGCACAAGGAGAGGGAGGAGCAGCCTCCCCGCTGAGCAGCGAGCCCAACATGGGGACGTGGGGCTCGATCCCAGGACCCCGGGATCGTGAATGAGTTGAAGGCAGACACCCACCGACTGAGCCCCCGCCTCCCCGCGCCCCGAGCATCCTGTTATTCTAGAACCTGCTTATTACGCTCGGTTAAATTAAAAAGGTGGCATTTATGTTAATTTGGTGCAGAGATTTGGGAGTTAAGTGTGCCCCTTGCACATCGAAGAGGAACCTCGGACTCGCTGACCCCTTCCTTGTCCCCGATCCCAGCAGCGAGCACGCGCTCTGCCTGCAGCCCCCACCAGCCCGCGGGTGACCTGGGCGCCTCCGTCCCCAGCTCCAGGGCGGAGATCAGGCCGGCCATCCCAGCCCAGTGGCACTGAGCACGACGCGGTCCGAGGGGTCCCTTGGCGCCCATCGGAGGCAGTGCTCATGTGTGTCCCCCCGTGTTCGTGCCCGCTGTTCGGCCAAGGGCAGGAGGCCGGGCCAGCAGGTGGGGGGCCCTCAGGGCTGCCGCCTCTCCTGTCCCCTGGTCCCTCGGGAGAAGCGGACGGTGCCGCCCCTCCTGTGTCAGGCCAGCGGTCCACGCTGGGCCACTCCGCACCCTCTGGGCGTGACTGCTCTCCCACTTCTCTCCCCCAGAGACCGCGCGGCTCCGGTCGGGGTGTTCGGCCCCCAGCTCGAGGCTCCCATCAGTCACCAGGGGCTCCCGTGGCTGCGCTCCAGCTGGCCCGGGCCGGGAGGGGCTGTGGCCGGCGAGGGTGGCCGTGCAGGACGGCGGCCATGTCCCAGGGCTCGCCACCGGCCGCACCTGCACCGGGCCCCAGGCCGAGTTCTGCAAATGGCCTCATTTCTCTCCGCAGCGGCTCCATCACTGTCCCCATTCCAAAGGTGTGAGGCAGAAAGCCAATCCGCTTGGGCTCCTGCAGCCAGTTAGCAGCGGTGCCGGGGTTCAGACTCCGTCCTTGTGGCTCCTGAGCCCTGGCTCACCTCCTCCCCAGGGAACAGGTTTGCTCTGGGGCCTTTGGAAGCCTTCCTCCTCTTGCTCTGACCACAGCTGCCAAGTGCAGAGTTTGGGGCAAGGCGGGAATTCACTCACCCCAGTGCCTCCCGTGTGCAAGGCACCAGCCTACTGGCCAGGAGGCAGCCACACCTGACGGCCGGCTCGGAGAGGACCTTGGGGATGCCCCAGGCCTGGGGGTGGAAACTGTGGACCCTTTTCCCAAGAGAAACCAGGGGGCCGACAGTTCAAAAACCCAGCCCCTGAGATGTGGAGCCTGCCACAGAGGCCCAGAAAAGAAGCGAGATTGTGTAGCCGTACAGGGCAGGGACCAAGTTGGACCTTGAGAGGATCCACTGGTCATCAGAGGAGGGGCGAGGCCAGCAGAAGGAAGCCTCAGAGCCACGGCAGGTCCTCAGCCCCGGCCACAAAGGAGCTTGCTGTCCCCGGGTCCTTCCGAGAGCCCTGGATGGCTGGGCTGGCCCAGGAGCTCGGGTCCCTCCGTGAGCACCGCCTCGCCTGCAGCCTGCTGGCTCAAGAAGGTGGCTGCTCCACGGGGCACGGCCACGCCAAGGCCCCTTCTCCCGGAATGCCCGAGCCTGTGGATGGAGGGGCAGTGGCCTTCTCCCAGCCCAGCCCGTCTCCGTTCCTAGACGTCGTTCTGCGGCTTCGTGACCTCACTCCCGGTAGAAACTGCTCCAGCCAAAAACACGGCCCGTTTCGGTGTCGTGTAGTTACAGGTCAAGAGTATTTAAATTCTCTGAGCCCTTACGTTTCTTTTTCTGTAACCAGAGCTTAAAAAAAGGCACAGCATCCATCCACTGGCTTGTGAGGATTAAAATAAGACGCTGAATTGTGTCATCTTAAGCTCATCACCAGAGATAGAGTCATGCTCTTGACACATAAACTTTTAGTATCTGAACTCTTGGGGAACTTAGGGATTTTAAAAATTGGTATTTTCCCCCTAGTTATTAAAACTGCATGTTCATTGTATACAATTTGGAAATACGAAAAATAAAAGTCATAATTTCACTGCCTAGGGAAGAGATACTTTTTGCATATAATGACTTTCATAAATTTTTACCCCATTTTACGAGGGAGCATGTGGAGGTTTAGAGAGGTGGAGTGTGTGTCCCAGGTCACAATCAGAAGAGATCAGAATCCGGGTCAGCCTGATTCCAAGCCCTTTTTTGCAAGCGTGATGCTGTGTCTTCCTCCTACAGGCCCCTTAAACCTTGGCATCCTTTCGGTGAAATATTAGAAGCCTGCAACAGTTAAAAAGCTGGGGCAGGTGTAAGTGTATTCATTCAAACCCGCGCCTGTGTAGACAGGGTTCGGGCAGGAGCGGACACAGCGGGCGAGCGGGAGGTGTGGACCAGGAGCAGTGCCCAGCCTGTGGCCCCTGCTCCCGCCAGCCACTCAGCTCAGCCGCGGCCCCCCCCGGAGTCCTTCCCGATCATGCCCCTTGCATGACTCATCCTTCTCACATGAAGATGGTCTTCAAGTTCAAAACCCAAGTTGCAGATCGGGGTACATTAGCTCTGCTATGATTTTCTCAGACAGGCATCCCCGAGCATCTAAATTATGCTGCAGACCCACTTATAAAAAAAGAAAGCACGTTTGTCTGCTTACGGCCTTTAAAAACCTCAAGTGTGGTTTGAAGCCACCAGAAATGATATCCCCCTACCCATGAAAAGTGTTTCCTTTTCGATGCTTTGGGCTTTACGCACAGGTAGTGCCTGATTCCCTCCTACCCACGCTGCCCAACCACCCAAGCCACAGGCACACTTCCGACCCCGACCCATTAAAAAAGTTGTATCGCATAACATCTCAGATTGTGTTATGTCTGCGTTTTGCAGGCCTTCCTTTTTGACAAGATCTTTATTTATTTTTTTAAAGATTTTATTTCTTTATTTGACATAGAGAGAGATCACAAGTAGGCAGAGAGGCAGAGAGAGAGGAGGAAGCAGGCGCCCTGCCGAGCAGAGAGCCTGATGTGGGCCTCGATCCCAGGACCCTGAGATCATGACCTAAGCCGAAAGCAGAGGCTTTAACCCACTGAGCCACCCAGGTGCCCTCTTTATTTTTTTTGTTTTTATTTTTATTTGCATATATTCTGTGCAGAATTTACTCCCGGGCCATAAGTTTTTGTTTCTTCAGTTTCTTCTGGGATGTCTTTTTCTTCTGTGCAACCTCTTCTTCTGGTTTAGGAACAATCTGCTCTTTTTCAGTAAGGATCATCTCGATGTGGCAGGGAGAGCTCAAGTATGGGTTAATCCGACCATGAGCCCTGTAAGTTCTATGCCTCATCTTGGGGGCTTTGTTCACCTGAATGTGCTCAATGACCAGAGAATCGACATCTGAACCCTTAAGTTCAGCATTACTCTCTGCATTTTTAAGCATGTGCAGTAAAAATTCAGCACTCTTCTTGGGCCACCGACCCTGTGTCCAGCCCCACTGCTTGGCCTGGGCACACCTACCAACTCCACCGTTGTAGCGACGGAATGGCACACACTGCTTCCGCAGCGCGACGTCTTTCAGATACTTGGTGGCTTTTTGGATATGCATACCCTTGATGGCCTGGGCAGTTTCACGTGTGTTCTTAAAGTGAACACGAAGATTTGAACCTCTTGATTTGCATGATTTCGTAGGATTTTCTGGGTCAAGCGAATAGCGAACATTTTCAGAGGTCACCTTAGGCCGCTTGAATGACAAGATCTTTAAAAGTCTTTGCGGTCAGACGTCTCCAGTGCAGCCGGGGCGTCCCCTCTTCATCTTCCCAGAGGGAGACAGGGTCCCTGGAGGTGGTCTCCATCCCCTGCTAGAATGGATGTCATTTTCCTCATCGGTTCTGCTTCTGGAAAGCGCCTCTTTCTGGCCTCTGCTTATTTTCGAGTCTGCTACAGGACTAGCAGCATCTGCCTCTCCTAGGCATCCGAACAACACTTATTGCCCGAAAATGAGAATGCCATGATGTTGACATGTTAATAATCCAGTTAATAATCCAAACTATTGAACGTTGGTTATGGGCTAGGTAGGCATCGTGCTAGGTGACAGCTGTCACCTCCCGGGCCTCTGTCTCCCTGGGGTCCAGAGAACCACACACACAGTCACAGGGCAGGGGGCAGGGGCTGGGATGGGGCCCGTCAATAAGATTGGGGGAGGGGGGTCTGTGCCTTTCTTCCTCAGAGGCCAGCCGAAGAAACACTTCATGAATGGGTTGCTATTTCATGATCAAGAGCTCTCCTGTAATTTAATCAGAAGGAACCTCATTGTGAAGTCATCAACAGAAGATTATTTATCTTCTAATGAACTGTAACATCTCTAGCGGGAGAGAATGTAATTTGCAAGACCACAGGGAACTTTGCAGCTTAAAGCAATACTAGCTCCATCAATCTGTATCTCACTCTCTCAAGAGGCCTGTCTACCCGGTTCAAGGCTGATGTGGGAGAGCCAGTAGGTCCAAGTCAGCTGAAAATACCCACGCTCCAGCTGGTGAGCCAAAGGGACAGACACTCTGGCTGCGAAAGCTGCTTGCCTGGGGGAGGCGCCGAGCGCACGGTGTCAGGTTCACTAGGAAGCCTTCCCAACCCCCGAAGACCCCAGGGAGCCTGTGCTGCTCTTAGCGAGAGGCCCAAAGACAACGAAGTTCTGCTTGCTGGTGATTGACGACTCCTCTCTGGCCTTGATGAATGGCGTAGAGGGAAGACACGTGTAGAGGATGAGACTGGAAGAGGAAGCAGGAGGTGAATGCTTTTTACTCCCTTGTTACACTTGTGCGGTTTGACAAGTATGATCCTATAAAAGAGTGTATCCAAGCTGTTAAAGTTAGAAGAGGAATTTTAATCAACCTTTATTGGCTTCAGAGGGAACACACCTTAGAAAACAGTCATACCTCCCAAAGTTAAAGTCATCGTGACCTTCTCATGAGCCACTGAGTCACCTGCCTGGAGGGGGGTTTCTACCCTTCTTTACGGGTATTAGGCACCAAAAACTAGCTCATCCTTTTTATGACCTACTTAAACTTGGGGATGGGAGAGTACTTCTAACCCCAAATCCACACAGCTCAAAATTCAATTGAACACTAAGAAGAAATAAATCCAAGCCCCTAGCTCCAAAAGCACCAAAGAAAATTGGACATGGAATCTCCGATTCTTGATGAGAGAGGTAGGCCTATCAGGTGTTTCTTACATTAATATAAGGAATAGTAGACACTTTAATATTTGATACAGAAAAATCATGTGCACAGGGAGGGGCCTCTTGCCAAGATCCAAAAATACCTTGCCAAGAACAAAAGGCTTACGGGCAGTCGGCAGTCTGGCCAAATACACTGTACCATCATCATTTTGTCTTTGCTGGAAAACAAAATTTCATGTTTTTGTATAGATAAATGCATTTCTTTAGAGGGTCCCAGGAAACGTTTCATTAGAATTGCAGACTGTCGATGAGCCAGAAGCAAATGTTAACGGTCAAGCGGACCGAGCCTCCTCTCATAGAAAGAGGAAAGAGGACATGAACCTCAGCACCTTTTCCTGGTTATTATTTCTCCTGTTTCCCTCCTCTTTTTTTTTTTTTTTATTATTATTATTTTTAAAGATTTTATTTATTTATTTGACACAGAGAGAGAGATTACAAGTAGGCAGAGAGGCAGGCAGAGAGACAGGGAGAGGAGGAAGCAGGCTCCCTGCTGAGCAGAGAGCCCGATGTGGGCCTCGATCCCAGGACCCTGAGATCATGACCTGAGCTGAAAGCAGAGGCTTTAACCCACTGAGCCACCCAGGCGCCCTGTTTCCCTCCTCTTGTTTATTACCCAGAAGCCAGTGCTGCTTACATACAAAACAAGTTTAGATTCATGGAAAGAAGCTAGTGAGCTTTGCGTTGAGGATGTGACTCAGAATGACACAGTTTAATACATTCAGAGGGGATTTAATAATTAGCGTAAAACACAGGACATTTCTTGGTCCCCTGCCTCCCCCCTTTGTTGAACCCTCTGACATATGGAAGAGGAACGGTTTTCTGCAGGATCAGGTCATTGAAATCACGGACTTGCTCAGATACAACAAGGCTTCTGACAGCTTTTTTATAAGAAGTCAGGTACCATAGGTCGTCACGTCTCTGGGCCGGTTTTACTTCACCTGTGTGAAACGGACGGCTAACCTGACTGCTCAGGACTGATTTAGGAGCTGACAATGATGAGATTAAAACAAAACACAGCTTCATTCCCAATCCCAGAGGCCTTTTAAAGAACATCGGCAAGCAGAGGCTAAGAGTTAACGAAGGCTAGAAAAGGTTGCTGATATTGAAGATGTCCTGCAGACTTTTCCTGTCGTGGGTGTTAAGATGGGAGAAAGGCTTTGGCTTCCCTGATCTTCTGCTTCACGCCTCTGCAGGACATAGCAAGGCCAGCGTGATGGCGCTTCAGGGACGCGATGTGCTGGGTGAGGGCTTCTGTCCTGTCCGCCTTCTCCTCCAGGTCTCGGAGGAGGAGCTCCTTGCCCAGGAGCCCGCACTTCTGATTCAGCTTGATGTTGTCAGCCCGCAGGCTGTCCCGGGCCTGCTTCGTCCTGGTCAGGATGTCCCTCTTCAGGGCCACCTGAGCCTCCGTTTCCAAAAGCCGTGTCTTTTTGCACATGTTTTCTAAGTCCACGAAGTGTAACTTCTCCTTCACGTGGGTTATTATCTGCACGTTGTGGGTCACCTTGTTGTGCAGTTTTAGAAGTTCCTCGTTCCGCTCCTCCACTTTCTCGTTGAAGGTCTGGTTCTCGATCTTCAGCTGTTCGAAGTCGATGAGCAGCAGCCCGTCCGTCAAGTCCTCCTGGGCCCTCATCTGCGTCTCGAAGCGCGCCAGGCTCTGCTTCAGCTGCACGTTCTCCAGCCTCATGGCGCTCATCTCCTTCTCCTTCCTATCCTCCAGCGCCTGGATCTGCTCCACCTCCCGTAGGGCAGCCTGGCGGCCGCCACGCATCCGACAGCTGCCCATGGCCTGCAGCACCACCTGCTTCTTGAGCGCCTGGAAGCCGGCCCACTCCTTCTCCACCCTGGACAGCACCTCCTGGCCCTGCTCCTCCAGCTGCTCCAGCTCCCGCTGGTACCAGTCCAGGTCGTCGGCCTGCTGCTTCCTCAGCTCCTCCAGCAAGGCCAGATGGCGGAGGTATGCTTGCTCTTTCTCGGGGGCCTCGGGCTCCAGGCCCCTGTCGGGCGCCTCGGCGGCGTCCAGGCCCTTCTTCTTGCGCAGGGCCTCGGCGATCTTGTGCTGCAGGTAGCTGTTGTAGCGCTGGTAGCTGCTGCGCTCCACCGCCAGCGACTGGTACTGCTCCAGGAGCTCGGCGCGCAGCTGCTGCTCCTGCAGCTTCCGCGTGTCCTCCGTCCAGTCATCGTCCTGGGAGTCCCGTCGCCGGCCTGCCTCCCTCTCCTGGCTTTTCGCCGCCGGGCTTCCTTGCGCGCCGCTCTCCCCGGTTTCCTGGCCCTCTTCCCCCTCCTCCCGTTCTTCGTCCTCCTGCTCAGCCTCCCCGGTGGGCGCAGCCTCTCCCCGGCCGGCGGTGGGCGGCGGCACGGAGACCGGCGCGGGGGCTTCCTTCCTGCTCCCGGGGACGGCGGATCTCGCGTCCTCCTTCTCCTCCTCTCCCTCCTCCAACTCCTCCTCCTCCAACTCCTCCTCCTCCGCCCGCTCCTCCGGGCGCGCGGACCCGCCTTCGGGCCCGGCGTCGGCCGGCTCCCCGGGTTCCGGCTGCTGGGTGTCGGCTTCGGGAGACGGCTCCGGCTCCCCGGCTCCCGGCCGGTTCGCAGCCTCGGGGGCCGCCGGCGCTTCCCGGGGCTCGGCGGGCTCGTGCTCGTGCTCGGCGGCGCCTCCCTGCGAAGCCTCTACGGTCCGCGGCTCCGGCTCCGGCTCCGGCGGCTCGGCCGGGGGG
>LNAC01000189.1:2674704-2696130 GCA_002007465.1 Ailurus styani
CAGGCCGGCCCCGCACGCCCTCCGGCCGCCCGCCCGGCTCGTGCACGGGGCTCTGTAGGGCCGGGGGGCTGTGCGCCGCCGAGCCCCGGGTCCCCGGGCGGGGTGGGGGGCCTGCTTGTCCCGGGTCCCGCGAGGCCCAGGACGGCGAGCGGGGAGTGCTGGTAAGTACTGAACAAAGGAGCACCGACCCCGAGGCCTGGGTCCTGGGCTCTTGGTCTTCGCAGAAGGGTTGTGTGGAGGCTGAGCCGAGTGGGGAAGGTGAGAGCTGGGGCCCCTTTCGGCTGCGGGCCGGTGCGCTGGGCCCCTGGGGGAGACTGGGTGCTCTGCTCTGCTCAGGCTCCGGGGAGCTCCCTTGCCAGTCGGGAGCAGGAAGCTTTCCTCCGTGTTAGAAAGGGAAGCTCTCTGGCCGGATTCCGGGCCATCTCTGCCAAGACCTTGTGTCCCACCTGCAGGCATCCCGGGAAGCAGGGAGCAGGGCCGTGACCCCGGCTTCCTCATCTTTCTAGGCCCTTCTCTTGAGGTCCCCCTACTTCCCTGAAGCAGTGTTTCATCTTGCCGCCGTTTCTCCAGCAGTGCACCCCTGCTCCTGGGCTTCTCCCCTCCTTCCCAAGCCTGGCCTGCTTTCCTTTCCAGAAAGTGAGCCAGCCTTCAGGGACGGACACCCATGCTGCACCCCGGGGAGCCCTTACTCCTCAGAGACGCACTGCTCCCAGGTTCTCACCTAAGCGCTAGCACGGTAATCTCTATCCTCTGAGAACCTCATTTTGTCTTGAAGTGCACTGATGTGCGTCGAGCCTCTGGTCTGTGCACGGTGTCTAATGCCAAAGGCCTTGCTCTGTCTTAAAGGGGCTTAGAGGGTTCTCATCGTTTGAGCCTGAGCCAGGACCTCTTCTCTGAGTTCCAGCCTTCGACAGTGAGCTGCTGGCGGACCTCCTTGCTGCTGATCTCACAGACACCTTGACCCTCCGTGAGCCAGGTCTCCTGCCACCTCATGCTGTTCCTCGGGCCACGGGAATTTGGTCCTCGGTCCTTCTTGCAGGTCCAGTCGAGCTGCAGCTCCATGTCCAACATATTTTCACAGTCTAACCACTGGTGACAACCGTAGTGCAGGCTGGTCTTTATCTCTCGCCTTGACCCCCTCGGGGGGCCTCCCAGCTGGTCTTCCTGCTTCATTCTTGTGCCCTCCAGCCTGCTCAGCCATAATCAGAGTGATCTTTGAAGACGTGCTGCATCCCATCAGCCTCCAGTGGCTTCTAGGCCTACTCAGATTAGATTTCATGGCCCACAGGGATCTCAGCTGCTCCCCCCGTATCATTTTTTATTTCTACCGCCCAGAGCGCTCTTCCTCCAGATCCTGGCTCGTGACTGGTCTTTCTGCTTCCATATCAGTGCCTCCAAGAGACTTCCCCCTTCTCCACGCCATTCTCAGAGCACTTATCTCCACAGCCGTCGCTAAAAATAGCTGAGGTGGACCCCGAGCTTTGTCGA
This sequence comes from Ailurus styani, assembly GCA_002007465.1. Classification (NCBI taxonomy): domain Eukaryota; kingdom Metazoa; phylum Chordata; class Mammalia; order Carnivora; family Ailuridae; genus Ailurus; species Ailurus styani. Next base: position 2,676,193 of record LNAC01000189.1, read on the forward strand.
GGGCCAGGCACTGTGCTGGGCATTTTGGTTGCTGGGACCTGTCCCCAGCAGCCCTGTGCGGCAGGCTTTGAGCCAAAGTGTTTGACGTCAGAGTCTGTGCTCCCAGCTGCACTGCTCACTAGTGAGCACCGCCTTCTCCACCACACTGGAGGGGGGGGAGCACACGAGGACCAGGCCACCTAGAGTGTGTCGGAGGAAGCATGGGGGCAGGAAGGGGGCTGTTCTCTAAAGCAGTGCTTTTGAAGCCGGAGTATGCCCCGGAATCACCTGGGGAGCTTGTTACCTTGCAGATTCCTGCTCCAAGCAGCTGTCACAGGAGACCAAGCCGCAGGAGGAGGGGCTTGGGCCTGGGTGCCGAGGGTCCTCTTCCTGCTGAACCCCGGGTGGGGGCAGGGGGGGCCGGAGGTTCTGCATGCTAACCACACCTGGCGCGCTGCCAGGCTGTGGGCGCTGGTGTCTCTCGGGCCCCCTGCTCTGTCCACTAGACTTCCCCGCGCTTCCCCCTGGCTCTCCGCAGCTCTGAGACGTGCAGTGCGTTCCGAGCAGACTCCCCGGCCGCGTGCACGGAAGCGATGTGCCCCACGCGCACCCCGCTTCGCCCGCACCGGCTCTGAGTGCGGTCCCTCCGTGCACACCTCGTCTCGGGCTCCTCCCCACGGCTCTGGGGCTGGTTCGAGGTGTACAGCTGCAGAACAGCGACTCTTGTCCTGGGCTGCCTCGGCTTTTCTCCCGGGAAAGCCAGGGCTCAGCTGCAGGCCCGTGTGACTGCCGAGTCTGGACCTTAACCTCTCCGTGTAAGAGCATTAAGGACTGCGGGGCAGGTGCTGGGAGCTTAGTGCTGCGGCTCAAGGTGCTGGCTTGGGAGGGCTTTTCAGAGGGGCAGAGGCCTGACCCGGCTCAGCGGGGAGAGCGCGCGATCAGGGGCAGCGACGTCGGCCAAGCTGAGGCCGGTCGCAGCTGTTTTTCAGGTGGCACGCGTGATCGGTCACTTCCGGGTGGCACTGCTTGGTGTGGGATTCCCGGAGGTGGGGTGATGGTGGCCCGCGGCGGGGAGAGGCCGCTGTCATTGCTCCCATTCGTCCTGATGGGCGCTCGCCGTGAAGCCAGGGGTGCTCGGGGTGAGCTGTGGAGCCAGCCTCTGGCACGGGGCCCCGGCCTTTGGGGGTGGGTGTGGAGATGTCTGGGATCGACAGTGGGGCAGGGGAGCAGGTGGGCGGTGAGCCACAGTGCCGTCGCGAGGGCCATCCGGAGCCTCGGACGGCCCTTGTGTGGTGGGTGCTACTTGTGTTGGGGGTCCGAAGACACAGACCTGGCTGGAAAGCGCTGGGGTTTGATGATGAAGGGACGTGCCAGAGCCGGAAGCTGACCCAGGGCCTCCGATTCCGTGCCCCGAACCTCCCCGAGTGCGGGCCGAATCCCGGGATCCCGGGGGCCACCCACACCTCCTGAACCGGCGTCTGTATGGGCGAGGTCTGGAAATATTCACGACCCGAGGTCGAGTCCCAGGCTCGAGCCAGCCAGGCGCCCCCTGCTTTAGCCATTTTTAAGGGTCCTGTCCAATGACATTAAGTACGTTCACACTGTTGGGCCATATCACCACCGTCCATCTCCAGAACTTTCCCGGCACAAACAGAAACTTCCTGTTACGTGACACCTCTGCGCTTCCCCTGCCCCGAGTGCTGGGCACCCACTGTCCTGTTCGCCGTCTCTGTGACTGATCTCTCTGTGGACGTCATGTAGAGAAATGCAACATTTGTCCTTTTGCGACTCGCTCACGTCCCTCAGCGTAATGCCGTCAAGGTTGGTTCGCGTAGCGGGGGCGACCTTGTCCTGCTAGTTTGAGGCTGGCTGCTGTCCTGTTGTCCGTCTGTCCGTCCAGACGGGCGCCTGGGCCGCTCCTACCCTTGGCTGTTGGGGGTGAACATAGGTGTGCAAACCGCTGGGGGAGTCCGTGCTTGTCACCCTTTAGATCGGCAGCTAGAGGTGGCAGGCAGGGTCACCCGGTTACTGTTCCGAGGCCGCGTCCTGCTGTTGCGCCCTCCGCAAAGCGCTCTCTCAGCTTTACTGGGCCCCAAAGTCTCCGTCCCCTTGAGGGCCAGTCACAGCCATGTGAGCTGCTGAGTTCTCTCGAGTTGAGAGAGGAGGACAGGGAGCCTGGAGTTGAGGCTTGCAGAACTTTCCGTGTGCACAGATCCAGTGACCAGGAGCAGGGGCCCAGGGAAGTAGGGCCCCCGGAATGGCTGGTGACCTTGTAAGGACAGATGACAAGCTGCTGTCAGTCCTCGGCCTCTGATGTGGGCGGTGGCCCTGACCACCGGTGTGTCTGCGGGGGAGGCTCGAGCTGTGGGCAGGGGGTGTGCGGGGAGGGCAGGGTTCGTCCCAGCCTGGCGGGTGCCCGGTCCTTCCGGCCCCCGTGAGCCAGGTGGCCCTTCTGTTCCCTCGGAGGATCACCGAACGGGGCTGGAGTGGGCAGGCCCGAACTGCGTGCCACGCCGTGCGGGGTCAGCTGGGAGCGGAGGCCCGGGTGGCCAGGCCGGCGACCAGTGAGGCGACGCTGGGCCCTGTAGGTGCACGTCCCCAGCTTGGCAGGATCCGGCGCGCGTCCCACCGCGCGGGCTCATCCTTCCTCTTTCCTCTGGGCCTGAGCGGTCCCTCCTTGTCCCTTAGGTCAAAGCTCATCCCTCGGCTCTTGGTCTGTCCTTGGCCCCGTGCAGGCCTTTCCTCTCTCCTGCTGCCTCGGGCTGCCCCCTGGTCCCCAGCTGCTCCCAGGGTGGCTCCGCCCGCAGAATGCGCTCCCCGGGGCGCCCCAGGTTTGCATGCGGGACTTTCGGGCTGCTTCTGTCCCTTCGAAGCTTCTTGCCTTGAGGAAGAAGGAAGCCCCACGTCTGAGTCTGGCTCCCGGTGCTGGGGAGGAAAGAGCCCAGGCCTCAGCCGGCTGCCTCCCGGTGGGCGCTGCAGGGGGAGGAGGGGCGGGGTGGTGCTCCGTGCTCCCCAGGAAGCTCTGGGGGAGGAGCTGGTTTGAACGTGAAGAATGACGGTCACCGGCCCTGGGCCCCAGAGGCTGGAGGCGGAGTGGCCGAGCCGCAGGCCCCGCTGCAGGCCTGGTGGTTCTCCCCGTGGTCGGCCCTGCTCTGCCCTTTTAAAGGGCCAGGAAGCATCTTGATTGCAGAGGTCTCCGTGCAGCGTGCACGGTGCCGCCATCCTGCGAGAGGCCCATGGTCACAGGGCCGCGTGCTCCGGAGCGAGACCGTCCACTGCTGCGGGAGCCCCCGGGGGCGCATCACCTGACGTGCCGGCGGCTCATCTGAGCAGCGGGGACCGCTGGCCCGGCCTCGGGGCATCTGGGGGACCACGCCGGCTGCTCCATGCCCAAGCGCATAGGTGACACTGTGAAGAGTTTTACGTGGGCCTGACGAGTCCGGCACGGGGCGGGATTGCAGGCCCAGAGGCAGAAGGGGAGAGGATGAGGACCGCCGGCCACCGTGGTTGGGCCAGAACCCGCTCCCTGCCCGGGGTTGGGGGGCGGCCGTGGGCTGTGGAGGGGACGAGCTGGGCGCGGGGGGAGGAACGCGCCGGGGAGTGACGCTCACGGCTTTCCCCTGTGGCGATCGTGTGCCCGTGTCCCCTCTTCTGCTGTGACCCTGCGCACCTGCATAACTCGCATGAGGAGCCGGAGGCACGGGGAGGTGAAGTCACTTGTCCAGGGTCCTCAGCCACTAGGGGTGGAGCCGGGACTGGGACCCAAGCCTGTGCGCACAGAGAAGGGGCGCGTCCGGCCCGGCTTGTGGGGCGGGGGCGGCTCGTGTGGGGTCCGGCGGGGGCCAGGCAGGGATCTGAGACCCCGGGTCATGGACCCCGACAGGTCATTGCCGCCACACACGCAGACGGCGGAGTTTAATACTGCCGACGAAAACAGTATCGAAGGCTACCGCAGAGGTGCTAACTTCAAGTCCGTCAAATAAGGATAAAAAACAGAAGATCTGATTAATAACCTCTCACCATTTCGCAGAAAGACAGACTCTCTTAGTCCTGCCCAAGTAAGATCAACATCATCTGGGAACGAAGGACTGGCCTCTAGGTGGAGAAGTTTAGCTCTTAGGGAAACCCTTCCGTCCCGAGGTTTTCACAGTGTCCCCCGATCACGGGCCAGTTCGGCGGGAGCGGCAGGGGACCTGCTGCTGGGGGCCGCCCGTGGTTCGGCGCCGGCGGGAGCGACCCCGGGGTCTGGGCACCTGTCGGGAGGACGTGCACACAGAGCAGTGAGCGGACACACGTTCGAGGGGAGGGGGAGATGGCCGCGGGTGCGCGCAGCCTCGGGGCAGGGGCAGGGGTGCGGGGAGCTGGTGTCTCTGGACTGCCCTCCCCCTCCCGTCCCTGCTGATGTGCTGGAGCCGCGCCAGGGAGCCGCCGAGAGGCCGGAAGGAGACCAGACCGGCCGGACAAGCCCGCGGAGTCCTGACTCACCGGGATGCTCACTTCCCGTCCCGCACAGCCAGCACCCGGGGGGCCACTGGTGCCCTTGGACAGTGGACTTGACCCCACTCAGTGTCCTAGAGGCGTGTTTTCCTTCGTTTCTCCAAGGACTCCCCGGAAGCAGCATACTTAGCCTTATCTTTTCCCAAGGGCGGGTGTCCTTTCTCTTCAGGGAGGATAAAGGGGCAGAACCTGGGGTTCTGTCTCCGCTGACTGTGGGCTCGTCACCCGTGTGCTGCCTGCCGGGAGTCAGGACACCAGCTGCACGATACAGCTGTGTTCCTTGTTTAACTGTAGCTGTACTTGAGTTGTCCTTGTCTCTCCGGATCTGTCCCCACTTGCGTTGTTTCTGCCTGCCCATCCGTGCGTCCGCTCCTCCGTCTGTCCATCATCTAGAGTACGCGGAAACTTGGACCTTGGACACGTGCTCTGCTGCTGTCACAGGTGACACCGGGGCGGTGACAGGACACTTGTGCTCCTCGCGGGAGGCGGGCAGGTTTCGCGTGACCGCTGACGCGTGCCGGTGGGAGAGGCCGGCGGGGCGGGCAGGGTGCTGGCGGGCCTGGCAGGGTGCCGGCGTGTGCGAGGTGCTGCGGCTCTTGCTGGTGGTAATCATCTCGTAGTGCGTCCTCCCTGTCATCGAGCGCCACGGGACCTGTCTGCCCTCCGCGGATTGTGGTGGGAGCCAGTGCTGCGTCATCGCTCCCGTGCACACCGTGCCCTTGGGATCTTCCCCTGTGTCCAAGGCTTGGAGAAATCAGGGTCTTGTGTGTGTTCCTGGACCTTTCTCAGTGATCCTGAAATGAACACGGTGGTCCGGGGCCGATTCTCTGTCAGCAGCAGCTGTCGGCCAGGGTCCGTCTTGGCCGTGGCCTTTGAGCTATTGTCTGGCAGCGGCTAAGGGTGATTAATGATGGAGATTCCTGGGCTCCTGGTGGCGAGCCTCATAAATACTACTCCTGGGTCCGTCCAGGAGCCAGAGTCCGCCTCTCTACTGAGGAGGGTCTGGGCACCTGAAGTGCCCACGCACGGCTGGCTGGCCTGCTCCCTGCCCCGGCCGGGGCCCCGGAAGGGCGGGTGTTTGCGGAGCAGAACACTGCCCTTGTCACCGGCCTGTGACCGTAGAGCCACACCGCACCTGCCGTGGCCAGGGGAGCTTCTCCGCGTGACGGAAGAGTCCTCTCTTAAGTACTCTGTGTTTTCTTTTCCAGCGTTTAGATGTAAATCTTAGACCTCTAAACAGAATTACGAGGCAGAGTTTTAACTACTTTTTAGCGGTGCCTGGGTGCGCTCAGTTGGTGAAGTGTCCAGCTCTTGATTTGGGCTCAGGTTACCCTGATCTCAGGGTCGTGAGGTCGAGCCCCACGTCGGGCTCTATGCTCAGCGTGGGGTTGGCTTGAGAGTCCCTCTCTCCCTCTGCCCCTCCCCCACCCCAGTGTCCCCTCTCTCTCAAAAAAGAAAAAAGAATTTCATTTTATTTTTTAAAAATAACATTTATTTTCGATTTACCCAAAAAAGTGAAAAACTCGTACGCAGAGTTCCCGTGTACACGTCCCTCCTGTAAACCTCCCAAAACGGTAGCATCTCGCAGACGTGTGGTGTGGTTCCAGAAAGCAGGATCCTGACGTCAACTCAGAGCACACCCTTGTGCACAGACCAGCCTGGGGTCCCACCCAGGACACCCCAGGGATGTTGCTGACGCTGATGTCACAGTTCTTTCTTTGTCTCGTGGCTGTGATGCGCTGGAGGGGCGCTGGCTGGTGTTTCGTAGAACGTTCCGTAATTCGGGTCTGGCCGCCGGGCTCTGGGGCGGAGGCTGAGACGCCTGGGCTGGGCCTGTGAACAGTGTGGGACAGGGTCGCTCTTTGGACGTGAGCGCCCCCGCTGCGGGATTGCTCCTACGACTTAGAATTGGGCACACGGGCTGTGTCATCCAGTCATTTTTTGAAAGGCAGATCGCTGAGGTTCAGGCTGAGTGGACTGTTGCTGGGAGGCAGCTGGTGCCTCTGCACACTGGCCGGGCAGCCCACTGTGCAGTCTTCTCACTGGGCCGGGGCCGGGGGCAAGGCCTGGGGCCCGACTTCCAACCAGGCGAGCCTGGAGGTGCGGCCCAGCCACCCCTCACCCCCACCACCAGGCTCTGCTGAAGGGGCCCCAGGTCCCTCGCCCAGGAGGCTCCCTGGATGCTTGACTCGGGAATCTGTAGCGGCTGCAGGCTCGCACTGAAGCTGAGGTGAGGGGTGGAGAAGCCCCTGGGCCCGGCTTGACCGTACCTCTGGCTGCTCGCCGGGTCCTGGAAGCTCGGACCGGGTGCATGTGGGCATTTCCGCTCTCCGGACACCCTCGTGAGGATGTGCTACCCTCCTGAACGGGAAGGCGTTGGGGCTGGTAGTTTTCCGGCGTAGCTCATCAGGGTGGGAGAATGCCCACGGGGCTGCTCGCCCCTCCCAGTGGGACCTGAGCTCGGCCCCTCACCGGGGCACCGAGCCTCTGCACGCTCTCTGTCCGCAGGGCCCGCAGCAAGTGTGGGGCAGGCGCTAGGGCTGACTGCTGTCCCCTTACTGGTGGGGACCCGAGGCTCAGAGATGGGAAGTGACCAGCTTGGGTCACATGGTGGCTGTAGATGCGGGGGATGGTTGTGACTTGGTTTGTTTATTGGGGTTTTTTTCTTTTTGGGGGGTGGGGTGAGGTGCATGTTCTGTGGGAAAATATAATGAACAGATTTGACGCAAACAGTAACATTTTAAAGAAGTTAATCATGGACACAGACAGTTCTTCCCCGTTAGACCAGAATCTGGTGTTTGCTCCAATCTTCCCTTTTCCCTTAGATTCTCAGAAAGGGTCCTACCCCATTAGGCCCCAACACTGTCCCGTCCCCCTGCCTTGGAGCCTCGGCCTCCGCGCTCATGCCCCACGCAGGTTCTGTTCCCTCCCGGGAGCGCTTCCCTCCCGGGGCACCGGGTGTGTCCTCGGTCCTCAGCCCGAGTGGATTGGCTGGTGTCTTGGGAGTCCAGTTTGGCCGTTGGGGGTACAGAGACCAACCCGGTCTGGCGGGGGTGAGCGGGCAAGGGCGCAGAGCGGCTGGCGTGGGGCCCCGGCGGCTGCTAGAGCCGCAGGGCCGGGCGCAGGGCCGGGCGCAGGGCCGGGCGCAGGGTGAGTGGGGGATGGAGGCAGGGGGCTGAGTGGCTGCCAGTGAATGAGTGCGCAGTTTGGGCAGCTACTTTGTGAAGTGGCTTTAGCGGTTGACTGAGGAAGAGGCCTCTTGGCAGAAGGAAAAGATTGGGGGAGTTGTATAATTTCCTCTCGTTAATAACCCTGTGTTCATAGGTCACCTTCTGCAGGAGTGCTCACAGCCCGCGGCACGCTTTAGCGCCCCAGCCGTGGAGGCTGTCACCAGGGGCGGCTCCTGCCCCTTGGAAGGGTGCGCCTGGTCCTCTGCCCCACCAGCTAGCAAGGGGACAGGCTGCCACCCCCCTACACCCCCGGGGCCGGGTCCCTTTCGGTTCCTGGAGGCAGGCAGCACCGCACAGCAGGGTCCCTCCTGCGTCCGGAGCCGTGGGTGGGGAGCCCTGGTGGCCCCGGGAAGAGGCGGGGCAGCTGCCCCAGCACCCCCCCAGCCCACCCAAAGTGCAGGGTTTGAGGTGGGCCCCGGGAGCGCAGAGTCCGAGGGGCTTTGTGGGTTCCGCTGTCAGCGCGCTGGCGGCGGCGCCTCCCCGGACTATCGCCCTTCCCCTCCGTGGACTGTCCCTGTTCTGCTCCGTGGACTGTCCGCAGCCGCGTGCTGGGCCCGGCTGCAAAGCGCCTGCGGTGCGGGGCCGTGTTGGGAAGCCGGCTGGGCGTCCCGCCGCCCGTCGGGTAACCTGTGCCCCTGTCGTTGCAGGAGGACATGGCCGCGCACGTGGGAGCTTCCCGCACGCCACAGGAGGTGATGGAGCATTACGTAAGCATGTACATCCACGGCAACCTGGGGAGAGCCTGCATCCCCGACAGCATCCCCAACCGGGTGACCGACCACACGTGCCCCGGCGGGGGGCCCCTGTCCCCCAGCCTCACCACCCCCTTGCCCCCCCTAGACATCTCGGCGGCCGAGCAGCAGCAGCTGGGCTACATGCCGCTGCGCGACGACTACGAGATCGAGTACGACCAGGACGCCGAGACGCTCATCAGCGGGCTCTCGGTCAACTACGACGACGAGGACGTGGAGATCGAGCTGAAGCGCGCGCACGTGGACATGTACGTGCGCAAGCTGCGCGAGCGGCAGCGGCGCAAGGACATCGCGCGCGACTACAACCTGGTGCCCGCCTTCCTGGGCAAGGACAAGAAGGACAAGGAGCGGCCGGCCAAGCGCAAGGTCACCAAGGAGGAGAAGGAGCTGCGGCTCAAGCTGCGGCCGCTCTACCAGTTCATGTCGTGCAAGGAGTTCGACGAGCTCTTCGAGGGCATGCACAAGGAGAAGATGCTGCGCGCCAAGATCCGCGAGCTGCAGCGCTACCGGCGCAACGGCATCACCAAGCTGGAGGAGTCGGCCGAGTACGAGGCGGCGCGGCACAAGCGCGAGAAGCGCAAGGAGAACAAGAGCGCGGCGGGCGCCAAGCGCGGCAAGGACGACGGCAAGGACGGCGAGTTCGCGGCCATCGAGCACCTGCCGGGCTTCGAGCTGCTCTCGGACCGCGAGAAGGTGCTCTGCAGCTCCTTGAACCTGAGCCCCGCGCGCTACGTGACCGTCAAGACCATCATCATCAAAGACCACCTCCAGAAGCGGCAGGGCATCCCCTCCAAGAGCCGCCTGCCGGGCTATTTGGACAAAGTCCTCAAGAAAAGGATTTTAAATTTCCTCACGGAGAGTGGGTGGATATCCAGGGATGCGTCCTGAGAGCGCGGGGCCTCGTGGGGGGCCCGGAGGACTCGGGGTGCGGGAGCGGGGGAGGTGCTGCCCCCCGCCCTTGTTGCTTTTTTAAACAGGTTGAGTTTCTTTTCTTTTAGGCTCTAAGTTCTTTTCATGGTCCTCTGAAAGAAGCAATAGTTACGAGTTTATGTCGGATCGTGGGGGAAGCCGCTATCTGTGTATTTTAACTTAGTCCTGAAGTCAGACCTTAAGATGACGATTTGCCTTTCCGTGTTCAGTTTGGGGAGTATTATGAGGTTGGGTCATTTCCTTTTGTGTCTTCCCTTTGGTACGCAACTCCTGGGCCGTGGGTGGAAGGGGCAGCTCCCTGCTGGGCCCGCCAGCCGCCTCGGCCCTGGGACGTGACCTCTGGCCGGCCACCGGGGCCGCCCTCGGGGCGCCCACTGCCACCCCCGCCGACACCTCAGCACAGCCCCAGCACGCGGCACTTTAGGTGGGGGCCAGGGCAGGGCAGGTGGGAGGTGAGGCTGGAGAACCACAGGAAGCTTCCTGGGGAGCTTCAGAGGAAGAGTGGGTGGAACGCGATGTCCAAACGAGCTTCCCCTTGACTCCTGGCAGCCACGACGGAGCCCGGAAACCGCCCCTGGCCTTGTTTACCCGGGGGCGGAGGCTGGGGGCTCACCTCTGGGGGAGCACCGGACCCCCCTGGGCAGGCTCCGTGGTGTGCGGAGGGGGCCGACGGGGGGGAGCTGGGAGGACTAGCATGGGTGCCAGAACTCTGAGCCGGCTTTCCAGGGGGCTGCCGCTTGCTGCTCTTGGTACTTGCAGTACTAAGCACCCCACTTCCTTGCAAGAACTCGCTTTAGAGAGTGGGGGGCTCTGAGTTCTGGAGTCCACTTGCTCCAGGATTTTCACGGTGGTTGCAATAACCTTTTTCGCTGAAACTCTGACCTTGACTGTGCTAGCTGGGCTGAGCGTCCTACGTTAGGTGGTGTCCAGCACTCTGCTGATCAGCCGGGCTGGACGGGGTTGTGCCCACAGCGGGCTCAGGCTGAGCAGGAGTGAGCCTTCGGGGCGAGGCCCCTTGTGGCTTCTCTGGGTCCCGCTCAGCCTCTGCCCAGCCCTCTGTCTCTGCAGGGGCCCGGCTTCCGTGGATGGACACGGTACCATCCTTCCGGAACTTGAGTCCGTCATTTGTCTTCCTGCTGCTCAGGGTTGCTTCTCACGGCTAAGGCCCTGCTTTAGAGTTGGGGTGACTGCAGACCCCAGCGCTCCGTTCTCCCCGGAGCTCATCCTGCCTCTCCGGCCCCCATAGCTACCAAAAGACTGCTGACCTCCCAGAATGTGTGGGCTTGAAGTTACATTAAATTGAAGTTATTTGAAAGACGAAAGAAAGACCCTCATCATTTCCAAGGACTTAATTACGGTGCCTTTTCCTTTCTTTTTACATCCTTCTGTTCCCCAGGGTAAAAATTTTCAGCATTAAATAAAACATTTCAAATGTATCGTACGTGGTTTTCGTTGGAAAGTACCGTGCATGCTGGCCGGGGCCGGTAGTGCCCCGTTAGCCAAGCCCGGGACTTTTGTGACTGCAGGGAGAAACCGCGAGCAGGGGTGGTAGTCACGAGGCCCCCTCCACCTCGTCCCCTCAGCAGGCTCACTGCGGTGCCAGTGCCAGTGGCCGAGCACAGAGCTTGCGTTTGGTCTACTGAGCAGTGATGGGGATGGGGACTCCCGCCTGCGCTTCTCTGCCCTGGGAACCGACCAGGACTTCGGACCCTCAAGCCTGAGGGCCGGGACCTCTGGTAGCGGGAGATGAGCTGCTTGGGTGGTGCGTGCCTTGAGCATGCACTTTCCCGTGTCAGGTTCCTGGCTGGGCGAGGTTCTAAATTAGTTTTTATATGAAATGGTTGCCAGACTTAAGCCAGAGAAGCAAAAGCCTGTGTCGGGGTGTGGCCCAGGCCAGCCAGGCTGTCCAACAGGAAATTCTGTGCTTAAGCGGGTTTTCAGGATGTGCGTCTTTTTCGATGGTCCGAGAAGTCACTTAGGCTTGGCTGTTTGAAAACCAGCAATGTGTGACTGATGTTAAAGCATCAGGCTGTCCCGAGGAAGAGGGACCTTCCTCGCTGGCTGCGCGGCTGGTCAGTCCTCACCGTGGCCGCCTGTGCAGGGCCCTTAAGCTTTGACATGTAAAATTCGTCCCCCCCATCCTATGAAATCAGGGTTTTTCCAAATTTAGACTGACTTTGAGTCTAAAAAGTTAATTTAGCCGTTCAAAATACTCTCGGGATGGCCTATCTCCCAAGGACGTGTAAAAACCCCCTCTACAATTTTTAGCACTTTTTACACATTCGACAAGTGGGGAACAAAGCGGTGTTGCAGGGGACAGCGTCAGATGGGTTTTCCCTCCCAGGTAGGGGTTAAACTTGGTGTGAAGCAAAAGCCCCCTCCCCCCCCCCCCCAGGCCAGTGGCGGATCCCCAGGGACAGCGTATGTCTTACGCAGATCCTGCCACCACGAAGGCCCGTCAGGACCAGACGGCACCTCCCAGTCGTATTTCCCGAACATGTGGGGATGCAGTGCGCAGGTCTTGTCTCCAGTGTAGAGGTGCTTCCCTATTCGGGGCGACACGGGGTGAGGGGAACCCGCAGTGGAGCCACAGCCCGGCCCATCTCCTGGGGTGCAGACCCCAGTGGCCACGCCTCAGCTGATGAGGAAGGGGCTGCACACACATGTAGAAATTCGTTTAAAAATTCCTTATGCAGCTTTCGGTTTAGGAGGTCCAGGAAGGTGACGCAAGATCCTTGCAGAGCCCTGACCCTGGTGGGTTTGCTCAGTGCACTACACTGGCTGCGGTTCTGCGGCAAGTCTGTGACCAACGAACTCAAGACCACTTTGTGGAAAAGAGGAAAATACTTTGAAATAGTGTAAATTAAATTTTTAATTATGGGACTACTACCTACATCTTTCAAGATTACAAGCAAAGTCAACTGCCCCACCTTTCTTAGGCAGTAGATGAATTTTAACAGTGTTGACCTTCAGTCTAGAGGTACCTCTCCGCGGTACGGCAGCGGGAGGCTGTACTTTCTCGGGTTTGTAACCGCTCCCTCGCTCTCTTGACTCCCAGTGTGAATGAGGAACGGAGGGGCCTATGGAGCAGTGCAGACCCCTCCCCAGGGCCAGGGCCATCTGCCCCCAGCCGAGGCCTCGTTCCTCCTGCTCTCCCTTCCCACCGGGAAGCCAACGTGTGTGGCGTCTAGGTGTCAAGCACACGGCTTCAGGATCTGAGCCGAGAATGGGAAAGCTAACTCATGCTTAGTGTAGGTGGATCTCCTCCACCAAAGTAGACAAAACAGCTTCCAGAAAGTAGGAAAATAAACACATTAGGGCTTTAATCCTCTTACATAGAATTAGAAAATTAAACATTGACGTTTAGAATATACCAAGCATGCAATCCCTTGGATCTTGAGCAAGTCCACCTTACTAGGGAAAAGACCTTTAGGTCATCAGCAACTAGCTAATAGAGATCTGAACGTCTCTACAGATAGAAGAACAACAGGTCAAAAGTGACTGACTTTGTCAAATGCAGTAATGGGCAAAATAAGGTGGGGAGACCCGTTCGGTGCGTGTGCTCACTTCCCATCCCCAGGAAGTCGGAAGTCGCGTATTTTCGTAGCTAGACGGTAACAAATTATAAGTGAACTCGTGTGTGTCGGTCAGTGAGGGCATGGTGAAACTTTTCTGAGCAGAAGGAACGCGCTTATGCTCCCGCCTTCCCCTCAGCGGATGAAGGGAGGGGCTCGGCACCCCGGACCCGGGGGCCCGAGAGCGGGGCTCCCGAGGACACTGGACTCACTTACGGTACTTGCACGTCGCCAGGCTTTGAGCAGCTAGAGAGTGATCCATGACCCTCTAGGGTCCAGTCGGGTCCCGCTGGCCTGTCCTCTAAGTGCGTGGAGCGATCACAAGTGTGTTAAAAATCAACGAACAGACTCCCGAATTAAAGTTCATTCACGCATCTGCGCAACCAGCTTAATTTTCTGTTTAGCCACTGGTTACTCAAGCTTTCCGACAAGGATTGGGAAAGGGTCAAAGGTATTCACACAGAGATGACCCAGCGTTTCGAGATTACAGCAAGTGATCCCAAGAGCCCACGGGAGCCCCCCAAGGCCACTAAGCCGCCTTCACCACCCCCACCAGCGCGGGTCTCAGGGTGCGGCCGTGCAGCTTGTAGCCCACTTTGCTGACCAGCGCCACCGTGCCGGGCTCCTTCCCCTCCACCGGCGTGTGAAACAGGGCCTCGTGCTCATAGGGGTCGAACCGGGCGCCCACGGGGTTCAGCCGCAGCAGGCCGTGCTTGCTGAACACCTTCTGGATCTGGACCTCTGTCATTAGGAGGCCCTCGTACAGGTTCTTCAGGTGAGGATTGTCGTCTCTGACCTCCTCCTGCGGGACACTCTGCGTCGCCTTCTCCAGGATGTCCGCGACCTCCAGCAAGTCCTTACAGAAGCCCTGGATGCCTACACGGAGTGAAGGACACCGTCATCCGCACCCCCCGTGACGGCGGGGCACCCGGAGCCGGAAGCCCGCCGGCCGCACGCGCTCCCCACCCTTAACCTTTCGAACCACTCACTGGTCCGCAGATGCCAGCGGCGTGTTAAAAAACAAAAACCCCACAAACTTTTGGGTTTAGACGAGAGCTCATGAGCCATGAAGACAACAGCGCTCAAGGCGCAGAAGCATCTCCCCCCGCTCCTGCCGCAGGTAAAGAACGGGGCCTCGCCAGCCAAGGGAACACCTCACCCCTGTGGACGAGACGCTGGGGAGGGGCGGCTGCGGGGCTCCCCAGACACATCCAGGCCTTGACCCTCAGCTAACAAGTAATCACAGTAGGAAAAAAGTCCCTCAAATTTCAAGGCAGCATATTATGTCAAACTGTGGTTTCAAGACAGCGCTTCCGAAGCTGAATGGAAGTCGGGGGTGACCGGAGCGCCCGGGGGGGCATCTGCTTCCATCCAGGCCTGACCAGACCCAGGGGCACCAGCCGCCCCTGCCATAGGAGGCAGCGCCTGCGGGTGACTTCTGGGCCCAGTACTTTCCCTTGCTGCAAACTGAAGTCGAAAACTTTCTGCCGACCTGATAAAAACATAGCATCTATTGTGGATTAAGCTTGTGCTGATTTTCAAGGGACGCTCTGCTCTCGTGGAACGTGGGGTCGGAGACAGGTATCAAAGCACCACAAGTTGACAAAATTACAAATGCTGTCTCCACGAGGAGTGCTCCTCAGAGCTGAGGGAAGATTCTATGAAGGGACTTCATTTAGACCGGAGAGTCAGGTGGTCTGTGAACTAACGCCTGAAGAGTCATCCAAACATTCGAGGACTGAAGGGCGGCCAGAGCACAGGGAAGAGGCAGAGCCAGGGGAGCTGAAGGTTCCAGAAGGGGCAGCCGAATGGGCAGACGGCGTGGTCACGCCGTCAGGGCACCCGGCACAGATCCTGCGGTTGAAATTGCGGACCGCCCCAACAGGGCAAAGAGCTCAGTAAAGGGAGTCAAATGAGTTTTTAGGGTTCTCAGTGCATAGAAAAATTACATTTACGCTGTAGTCTATGAAGTGTGCACTCGTGGTACGTATAATACATACTTTAAAAAGATTTTGCTCAAAAATGCTAACCATTGTTTGAGCTTTCAGCGAGGTGTGGTCATAGGCCGTGACAAATACAGTGATCACGAAGCACTGGAACTAATGAGACTCACCGAAATGTAACAGAGACACGAAGTGAGCCGATGCTGGTGGAAAAATGCTTGTGCAACAGAGGGCTGCCACAAACCTTCAACGGACAAAACCTGCATCAGCCGTGAAGCACGGTAAAGCGAGGAATGATTGTATTTTAAAATCGCTCTGGCCCGGGGCGTGGTGGTGCCAGTGCTGGGATCGGGGGAAATGGACGGACAGGAGGCCAGCCGCTCAGTGGGACGGGGGACAGGAAAAGAGAATTTGATTCCTGCCCTAAATAAGCACCGGGAAAGGTCACAGGATCTTTTACTAAAATGAGGAAGGACAGCACCGATACAGGGAAAATGAAATTTAAAACACCTGGGACGCATCCAGGTGAAGACGCGGGCTACACGACAGAACACGCAGACTGGAACTCAGAAGAGATGTCGGAGGCACAAAGACCTGCGTGTGTGCCTGCGGGAGGCAAGTCGCCCGGGGAGGATGTCAAGGGGAGGGGAGGCCTAACCCCAATCCCTGAAGGACCCAGACATGTGGAGGCCGGGCAGATGAGAAGCCAACGGAGATATAAGCAGGATTTCAAGAAGAGACCGGTTATCTGCTGCCTGTGGTGGCAAGAGATTGGACCCTGAGGTGGCTCTTCCAGAACGTGGGGGAAGGGCCCCTGCCGGGCTGTATAGAAGGTTCCACGAGGACTCACACTGTACCTTACGTTTAGCGGACACCAGTCGGGGCCCTGGCCTCAGCACAGGTGCAGGGACTTCCCAGCCTTGTGAGGCCTCGATGATCTCAAATGTAAAATGGGAAGGACAGCGCCAAAAATATCCAAATGCTACAGTGCAGACAGCATCTTCGATCTTTGGCCTGGGTGACTACTGAGGGAGCCACGGAAATGCCCATCCGGAGGCTGACCTGCAGGAACAGCCACACGCGCTCCTCGCTGAAGGAGGGACACTTGCCATTCTAAGTGCGGTTCACAGCTGCGACTTCGGGTCCTTGCAGACTCCTCTCCAGTGAGGGGAGCGCACCCCGCGCCCTCCCTACCTCCTCACCCGGCACCTCATCGCCCCTCCCCGCCCCGTATTTTTCTAGGTTCAGTATAGTGTCTCAAGTTACCATATAATTTTGCCTCCTCCACCAATTTTTGGCTCCTCTGCCTCAAGTTCTCAGTGTCTGCCAAAGCTCGTTTATATTTTTCCTGAAAGAAAAAAACAAAAGGGCAAAGAGGAAACGTACGTGAATAAAGCAGGGAACAAATTTGTAAAAAAGCAAATCTGGTATGAACAAATTCCAAGTCAAAGTACAAGCAACACGTGTTACGTCTGACGTTTTTAGACCACAGGCGGCACGGCTTCCTGAGCAGAAAGTCACTCCACCCGCGTCGCTATTTCCAAGGAATGGCGTCAAGGGTCACGTACCTGTACAGCCCCCAGTGACCAGCTGGGTAGGGATGAGGAAAACTCATGGTTCTGACAGTCTCTGCGCCCCTCTGGGACGGCCTGCTCGTTCCCACAGAATCTCCAACTTCAGGGAGTCCCGGAACGCCGCTTGGGGCGAATGCACCCAGCGCCCACAGCTCCGGAGGGGTTTACAACCACCTGCCGCCGCCAGCGGCCCCGTCCCAACACTGACCGGGTGCCAAGCACCGCATGCCACGCCCTCTCCGTTTCTCGCCAACTGTCCTGTCAGGCCGCTCATCTGGGCCCTTGAGCTCCGGGCCTCTGGCCTCCACCTGTCCTGCAGTTACAGGTGACTCCAGAACAAGGCTCCCGAGGTTCAAACCTGGGCTCCGCCGCCCGGTGGCTAAGCAACCTGGGGAATGTTACCTAACCTTCCCGTGCCTCGGTTTCCTCATCTGTAACGGGGGCTCTAACAGCTTACTCACAGAGTGTTGCGACGATTAATGTAAATAAGTGGTTAGACCAGCCAGCAGACTGTGCTTGATAGGATCATGGTTTCAGTCCTTAAAGAACCTGATCTGTGCCACCTACGCCTTTTCACTGTGGAGTAATCATCTGTCCTTCCAACTAGTTCACTAAACTCCTCCTTCCCTGTGAGCGCCCCACAGAACCACTCTCTGCCCCCAACCCTTGTCTTCCCGTAAGACCCAGCTTAAGCGCCGCAGTGAGTGTTCCTGACTTGTGGAGACCACCTCACGTCTCAATTCAGTATCGTCTATGCAGCATGTGAAGAGGATTCTCACGACAGAACCAGAGCCAGAGATGATTTGAGTTCCAGTTCCTTCTTCAGTGGGAACTTGCTGTAGGATCCGACCGTAGATCTCGGACAAATGACCCACCTCATCTGGCCAGAGGTCCTCTGAAGAACCTGAGCTTAACAAGTCACACTTCCCACAAGTGTGGTAAGAGCCTGCGTGAACTTACCACAGTCTCCTTCAGCTGCTCTTCTAGCTTGACCTTCTCGTCCAAGAGTATCTTCTCTGGAGAGGGAGTATCTGTCTTCTGTTCATTCTGACCCATGTCTTCTTCCAAGTTCTGGCCGCTGTTCTTCTGTTTCGTAGCTGTGCACAGCAGCCGAGGAGATGGTCTAAAACAAGTCCACAACACCATGAATCAAGACTGGGCTTTTTGCTTAAAAATCAGATGTATCATTTTAGAAACCTGAAGTAATTTTTTTTTCCCCAAGCCGGGACGGGAAGAGAACGTGCAGGCGCTCTGTCGGTAGCATTTTAAACTAAATATATATATATTTTAAAGATTTTATTTATTTATTTGACAGGAAGATCAGATCACAAGTAGGCAGAGAGGCGGGCAGAGAGAGAGGAGGAAGCAGGCTCCCCGCTGAGCAGAGAGCCCGATGCGGAGCTCAGTCCCAGGACCCTGAGATCATGACCTGAGCCGAAGGCAGAGGATTTAACACACTGAGCTAACCAGGCACCCCGAAATAATTTAAAACTATCTGCTACTGATCTGTGAGGGAGAGAATTTATCTTAGATCTAATAAAGGCAAATAGTATATTATGCACAGAAGGTGCTAATTTACATAAAATCTTCTGTAATGTGTCTAAACTAGTGTATCAATGTACCAAGGCCCACAGAACGAACCTCTTCTTTCCATTCCAAATGCCTCCTTCTAAGATTCGGTCATCCAGACCCACCACATACTGAGGGAGTAGCTACTATTAGAGGTGAGGTCCTGTGCTGATGTTGATGACAAGGATGGACCAGGCAGAGATCCTATGCCCTTTGGGTCCTTACTGTCAAAAAAAGGCATCTACAAAGTATTATAATTTGGGGTTTAAAAGTGATAAAAGAGGAATCATGCTTTAGGAGGCTCAGAATAGAACGTTTCTAGCTTTGGGGAAACGGAAGACCATGAGAGGCTTTGTACAGAGGGGCTCTGAAAGGTAAGAGTGACATGTGAGGAGTCAGCCGTGGAGACAGGAAAGCAGGGGCCTATACAGAGGGAAAGAAAGAGCTCCAAACTTAACACTGGAAGTGACTCAAGACCTTACCCAATCGGATCCCCACGTGGAAAAGGTTAAGTGAGAAGCCCAAGGTCACAAAGTTGTTACTGAATGACAGAATAGTCTTAAACGCAGACTTCTTCACCAGAACCAGACTTCTCCTCTGAGCTTAAAACTCAGATTTCTTCTAAGAGTTCTTCCTAACTGCACACATTTCAATCTGAAAACAAAGGACAATTTTCTTCCCCGAATAAAGGGAACCACCTCAAAGAACAGGAAAGCTATCCGTACACAGAGTAAGTGTACAAGGATGTTGACGGCAACACGGTACAGCAACAAGCTGGGGACACTGTTGAACACGCTGTCACTTCCACAATCTGGAATATTCTGCGGCTGCGAAAAAGGACGTCAGACCCTCCCCTCTGGGATACGCTACAGGTGTCCTGGGAGGCACGGAATGCAATTTAGAGAAACAGACAAAACACGAAGCCTTCTGTCAGGACAAAGCAGAAATCCTGCCTATGTATGTGGATCTGTGTCTTAGGCCCGAAGAACGGAAGGACCCGTTCGTCTGCGGAATGCGGCGACCTTTTCGCCCTATTTTATTTCTGTGATTTAAAAAACCTAACAACCTCACAACGGAGTAGGCTGTTGTGAGGCCGGTCTTACTTCTCAGCTCTGCTGGTCCCGGGGTTTGGCCGTCCCAGCCTTTCGACCTGTTCCTGCGGCTCAGCCCACGCAGACTCCGAGAGCTTCGCTGCTGAGTTCTGACTCCGACTCAGCTCCGAGTCGACTCCCCCGTTTGAGCCTCTTTCCACAACCAACTAGTTCTCAAGGACAGAAATTACTGCTACCTTGGTGATCGCCTCCCTGGCCATCCAGATACACCACCACCGGTTACCCGAGCGAAAAGCACACGACTTCCCCCCGGGAATGCGGGTGGTCACTGCTCTCTGTCCGCATGGGCTGTGTTCTGGAACTCAGGCGGCCAGCAAACACGCCCAGTCCGCTCCCAGCGGAGGTCATCCTCTGCCCGCCGCGGGTCCCCGGCGCCCGTGAGCAGGCGCCTCCGGGGAGCAGTCCAGCCCCGGCTCGGCTCGGCTTCTACCCAGTGTGGGGCCCGGCGCCGCTCCTCCAGTAAGTGCCTCGGTTCGGAGCCGCTCCTCCGGCAAAGTCGACGCCAAGGACTCGCCACTTTTCCTTACGAGCCAGGACTTCGAACGGCAGAGACCGCGGGTTAAAAAGAACACCCAGGGCGAGGCCCCGACTCCCGCAAGCCTCCCGGTGAGGCCCTGCGCGCTCTGCCCAAACTGCTCTCTCCACCGCGGGGCGGCCTTCGCCGCGCTTCCGACCTGCACTCGTCACGAAGCCCGGCCGAGGTTCGGGCCGAGCCCGAGCGCCCCCGCGGCCCGGACACGCGTGTGGGGCCGGTCCGCGGGGCCGCGCGGCTCCGGC
>LNAC01000189.1:2697415-2770045 GCA_002007465.1 Ailurus styani
GGGCGGCGGGCCCGCGTGGACGCTGGAGGGTGGTGGAGACGCGGGCGGACGCCGGGCCCCTGCTCCGGGCGCTCCGCCTCGCTCCCAGGGCAAACCGCACGCCGCGGCCGTGAGCTCCGCACGGGTCCTCTGCGGGCACAGCCGACGGTGCCCTTGATCCCAGGCCGAGGCCGAGGCGCTTGCGCCGGGCCGCTGTCCCCCAGCGAGGCCCCGGGAGCTCCGCCCTGGCTCCTGCTCCGGCGCGCCGGCCGCAGCCCCGGGGGCCCTCAGCGCCCAGGGTGCGGGGGCTGGAGCTCTGGTCTCCGCCGACGTGCGGGGCCGCCCCACGTCACGTCTGGGAGGACCCGGCCTCGGTTCTCCGCGCTCCTTGCAAGGAGAGGTGATACTGGGCCGCCGGGGACACCTGCGGGGCCGGCCAACAGCCAAAGCCGGAATGGGGCCGTTCTGTGGGAAAATGACCAGTTTATTAATTCGTCAAGGGGCTGGAGGAAAAGAAAAGAAGTCGGACTATCTGACAAAGCTTAAAAGATATAATTAAATGGACGTGAGGACCTTATTGGATCATGATAGAACCAGCCAACTGGGCAAAAGACATTTGTGACACGGTGAAGGGAAATTTGGATACGAACAGTACTGTAAAAGGTTAGTGACACTTGTTAGGGAGAGACAGCGCGTTGGTGGTTAGGTCAAAATGCCCTAATTGTGTAGAGATGCAAACAGACGTATTTACATTATATTGCCACAGTGTTTGGAAGTTGCTTTATAAATACTCTTGTAAAAAAATGAGGCTAGGAGAAACTCAGTGGCAAAATGTTGATAATGGTTGAGGCTGGATGGTGAATACCATGTGAGTTATAACTCTTCTTTTGTGTATTTGAAATTTCCTGTAATAAAACGTAACATGATAATGTCCTGCTGCTCACTGGCTGTGACATTGGGCAAGCCACAGCCCTTGATCTGCTCACCTGAAAACTGGGGTCATTTTTTCTAAAAAGATTTTTTATTTTTTATTTGAGAGAGAGCTCACAAGGAGGGGAAGAGGCAGAAGGAGAGAGAGGAACAGGCTCCCTGCTGAGCAGGGATGTGATGCGGGACTCCGTCCCTGGACCCTGGGATCATGAACTGAGCCAAAGGGAGACACTTAACCGACTGAGCCAGCCAGGCCCCCGAAAACTGGGATCATATTTATTGTGAAATTTAAAAAACAAATACTCGTTTCCTAACTTCTTTGGGCTCAGAGGGAATCAGGTGGGTATCCCAAATAGTTTACAGAGCAGCATGAGGACGATCAACAGAGTTCTAGCCACCGGTCCCGAGACAGATGCGAGCGCGGTCGTCACAATGCTAGGCCACGCTGGGGACAGTGAACCACACCCGTTGGTCCAGGCTTGCCAGGAAGCCATACCCCGGATAAGTGTCCCACCCCTTGCAATCTCCCTGAACAGGGATCTGCCTGTGCTGCCACCTCGTGGCCACATTGGAAACTGTTCCAAAAGGGAGCTGGGGTGTCACATACCAAGGGGTCATCTTGCCACTGCTCTTGAAAACCTGCTCAGGTAGTTAATTCCCTGAGGTCTTCGTGAACTCGGTGCAAGTCTTCCCCACGTGGAGAGGAAGGTACTTGCATGGGAAGACTCCTGGATCAGCCCACTGAACACACTTTTAGCAAAGGGCATGGGTGGCCCCGGG
Organism: Ailurus styani; assembly: GCA_002007465.1. Taxonomy (NCBI): domain Eukaryota; kingdom Metazoa; phylum Chordata; class Mammalia; order Carnivora; family Ailuridae; genus Ailurus; species Ailurus styani. The sequence continues at coordinate 2,699,105 of LNAC01000189.1, forward strand.
CAGGGAGGCAGGAAAAGCAAGCTCAACAGCGCATGGTGCCCCCGACAAGCAGGGGGTGACGTTTAAGAAGGTGTCCCCGGGTGAAGGTTGTGCGGATGGCTCAACGGCATGTGGGCTATGGGTGTGACCCTCACAACAGCCAAGTGCTGGTGGCTGCCAGGCTCTGGGCGGATGTCCTTTTGGATCGGCACACAATACCGCGATGAAGGGACAGAGCCCCCCCCCCAGGTTAAGTGACTTGTTCAAGGTCACAAAGGCAGAAAAAGGCAGAACTTTCACATGTTTGCCTCAACTGATTTCAACTTCCATGAGACGGTCGGGTGCATCCAGAAGCTGTGTCCGTCTCCCCAGAGTGCTGGCTGCTGCCACAAGCTGCATTATTATTATTATTGTCCCTCCTCACGGATGGGTTTTCCTCCTTTAATCCAACTGAAATAAGCCAATTCAAAAAATGGGAGGGGTGCCTGGGTGGCTCAGTCGGTTAAATGTCCGACTCTTGATTTCGGCTCTGGTCATGATCTCAGGGTTGTGGGATCGAGCCCCACATCGGGCTCCTCACTGAGCACGGAGTCTCTCCCTCTGCCTTTTTTCTACTTTCCCTCTTCCTCTGTCTAAAAAGAAGGGGGTGGGTAATGGGTGTCGTAGACAGAATTCTAAAGATGGGCCCCAGGATACCCCTCTGAGGATCCAGTCCAACACAAATCCCGATGCTTCTCTGGAGGCACTTTGCAGACATAATGAAAAGCCCAAGCCAGTCGGCCTTCATGGAGCTTATCTGGTGGACTTGACCTTGGTGAGTGCAGAGGTTTCTCCAGTAGGCGACCTCAGAGAGTTTCAAAGCGTGAGACTGTGTCAGATGGAAGGGTCATGTGCGAGAGAACGCAGTGTGTGGCCTCGGAGCAGAGGGCGGCCTTCAGCTGATGGTCAGCAAGGAAATGAAGATCTCTGACCCACTGTTGCCAGGAGCTGGGCTCCACCAGCAACCTGAAGGAGCCCGCAGCAGCCCAGCCTGCCGGCACCTGCCACTGTGAGACCTGGAGGGCATTGAGCCCCTGAAGAATCCCATGAGGTGGATTACCTTTCCTGACTTTATTGGATCATGTTTTGGCTCTCAGCACATGGGATGGATTGATCCTAACCCTTGCTCCCTTTTTCATTGCCGCTGCTCATTCTTGGCCCACTTTTGATTGTTCCTTTGTTTGGTGGCTGGCCCGTCTGCCCAGAGGAAACCAGGGTTCCCAGGCTGGGAGACTTGCCCGGACGAGAGACCTGATGTCTAGCAGCGAATCTCACCGCAACTCGTCTCTAGCATACTGGCTTCAAGCAGAAAGGATGTTCTTGGTAAGAAAATGCCACCAGGAGGGGCCACAGACATTCCTGTTGATGTAACTTTCTGCAAAAAGAGCCCCATCAGTTGCACAGGGAGAAATGAATACAACAGGAACTCAAGGCATGTCCTCCAGAACTTTGGAAAGATAGCAGTTGGAACTGGCTGAGCTAGGTGCGGTCAAGGGCCCCCCATGGGACAGGGAAGGAGGAAGGAGGCCGCAAGCCCCTTGCACCCCAGGGAGGGCTTCTTACGACAGCCTGTGGACATGAGAGAGAATTTGAATCTAAGGCTGATTAAATTGTTTCCCACCGGCCCCCCTGCATTTCGAGCCCTCCTGTGTGTTGGTCGAATTCATCATCAGCCAGAAAAAAGTCAGAACCATGAAAAGTGCTGTGGGTGAGGATAGGCAGGAGGGAAGGTTTCTCATTAGAAAAATAATGGAGATTATTGTAGAGGCCTTGGAGGGCGCAGCGGCAGGGAACCCTGAGCACATCGGCCTTCCCCCAGCTTCTGCAGCCCTCACGTCCCCTGCCAAAGCTGAGTGCCTGGCTCTTTGTCACCCTTGGCTCTGCGCTTGGATGGGTCCCGAGCCCGGAACCGGAGCCAGAGGCATCTTGAGGTGACAGCTGTGACCCTGCGGGAGCACAGTAGACAGGGGTGAGGCAGGTCTCTCTCCTGAATAATAAGGCTAGGGACGCTCGTGGTATCGTGAGGAGCACGTGGCTTTGCTGCCCATCCCCCAGACGATGACCTGTAGCCACGGAAGCAGCAGGTGCTCCTGCCCCTGCTCTCATGCCTAAGCCCTCCTGGGGTCAGGGAACCAAGCAACTGTCGCTAAGGCCAGAGACACTAATTCCCCCCCAATGAAAACGTCCAGGGGACGGGCAGTCCCTGGCTCCCAGGGTGACTGTGTGGTTCCAGGATATCTAGGGCCCAGACTCCTTCCCACTTGGGGCTCTGCCCTCCCCCCAGGGGTGGCGCTCGCCCTCACGAGGAGGATGGAGCTCCGGCCATCACAGCAGCATCCCCAAACAGCCGACCTGTGGAGTTGGGGGAAGGGGAAGGCCACACTGTAGGGATCTTCAGGGAAGTTCTGTACAGGGGGGCTGTGAGCTGGGAAGCGGGGTCGCTGTGCCCCCAGCCTGCCAGCTCACTGCCTTTACATTCTGTTCCGCCCTGGCCTCCCCCTGCATTCACGGATTGGACTGCTTCTCCCTTAGGTGTGAAACTTGGAAAACACCTCCAAAGGGAGTTTCCAAAACCGAAGATGTTCTTTCCAGAAACAAAGCCAGTGTGACCTGAGGCCACAGGAAAGCAGACTGGAGCTTGGCCACCCCCGGGGACCCCGGGGTGGAGCCCAGCCACGCCCCTGCCGGGCAAACCCCGCCTCCTGCCACACCCCCACCTGCCCACACGCTGAGCTGCGAACAGCGCCCGTTGGTCCCACTTGGTGCTACAGATGGCCGGCGCTGAGCTCCGTTTCTGGAACAAGCAGCATCTGAGTACCAAGTAAACACATTTCGGTCCAATTTTTGCTTCTCAAAAATTGGGTTCAAAACATGCATAATATTTTCAAGAGATTCTTCAGGCCGACTCCTGCCGCTGGTGCTGGTGGTAGGGAGCCTGCCTGTCTGTCCTCTCTCGGGACCGCGCTGGAGTCCCTGCCCACCGCGTGCCAGGGGGCCGGCCAGCAGAGACACGCAGGGAGGGAGGCTGGGGACACAGATCCCCATCCCAGAGCCTAAGCCCTCCCCTGGAAGCCCATTTTTCCTCCTGGGGCCCGCCAGCCCCCGTGCCTGCGTGAGGAACCAAGTTCGGAGTGGCTCCGTTTGCTTCCGTCGCTTTGCGTCTGTTTTCTGTCACTTACTGCCAAGGTAGTCACCACAGTGCCCCTTCATGGTATGTCAGGGGCAGACGTCACTGTAACCCCAGTGGACAGAGAGGGGGGCTGCTCGGCCTGCAGGGTCCAGATCCCACCCCACCTTGCACTCTGGGCCTCACGCTCTTTCCAGGATCCACGGTTCCAGCTCCCAGCAAGTCCCTGGTGGCCCCTGCAGCGCGGCTGCTTCGCCACCACCTTGATGACGTACGCGGGGCCCAAGCTTAAGTCAGAGCTGTGTCTGTGTGTCCGCAGGTCTGTGTGTCTGTAGGTCTGTGTGTGTTCCGGCTCTGGGAACCTCAGTACCTGTGTTATTTCATTTTCAGCTACAGCGGACATCTGACCCCCGCTGTGATTTTTGCTGTCACCCCAGGGGCCTTTCCCCGAAGTGCCCGTGCCTGGCTTCTGTTCCAGCGGAGTCCAGCCGGCAGTGTGAGCGAGTCCTAATGTCCGTCTGACCGTGAGACCGTGGGCCTGCCGGGTGCAAACCCTCCAGCCCGCCCCCCACCACGACAGCATCGCTTGCGAGCGTCAGGGGCTCTGTTCCCCCACCTCCCGGTGGCTCGGAGGCAGTGAACGAAGCCCCGGACAGAGCCCGGATGCCAGGCCTCAGCCTTCCCCCCTCCAGAGAACTGTCAAGTTCCCCCAAGTTTCTCTTTAGAAATCTGGGGTAGGAGGTTTTGGTTTCTACCAACCGATGAGACAGGTGACATCCAAGTGCATAGTCCTAAGGACTCCTGAAAGTCAACCAACCATACCCGTGATGAGAGATGGCACCCCCGGGTCTCCCCCGAAGGAATCGAGAGCGGGAACCCGGAGGCGTCTGTATGCTCACGTCCACGCCGGCACTGTTCCCGGGAGCCGGGCGGGCAGAAGCGGCCCGCAGGTCGGCACAGGGAGGACAGACACCCGGTGCGGCCTGTCCGTGCGAGGGGATGTCATTCAGCTTTAACAAGGAAGAAGATTCTGACACTTGCCACAACGTGGATGAGACTTGAAAACTTTATTCTCAGTGAAATAAGCCAGACGACCCAGGAACGAATATTGCGTGATTCCACCCGGAGGAAATACCCGGATGAGGCAACTCTGTAGACACAGAAGTCGGGTAGCGGTTTCAAGGAGCTGGGGAGGGGACAGTGGGGAGCGAGTGTTTCGTGGGGACCGAGTTTCTGTTTGGAAGGTTCTGGGGACGGATGCGGGGGATGGCTATACAGCTGAGTGAATGTACCTAAAGCCACTGGATTGTACACTTAAAAAATGGCTAAAATAGCAAATTTTATGTTGTATGTATTTTACCGCAATTTTTAAAAATTAATGTAAAAAAAGTGGTTGGGATGGTTTTGGAAACATTTTGCCAGGAGCAGGAATGGAAGGACTTTGAACTTCCTTTTGAAGTCTCCTGGTTTGGGCAGGTCTTAATTTCTTCTGTGTCATAAAGCAGGCAAGACTAACAGATTAAATACTTTTTTTTAAAAGATTTTATTTATTATTTGACAGCGAGAGAGGGAACACCAGCAGGGGGCGTGGGAGAGGGAGAAGCAGGCTTCCTGCCGAGCAGTGAGCCCCATGCGGGGCTCGATCCCAGGACCCTGGGATCATGACCTGAGCCGAAGGCAGACACTTAATGACTGAGTCACCCAGGCGCCCCCAGGTTAAATACTTTTCACGAAAACCTGATTGATACATTTTATGCCCTGTTTACCTTGTAAATCAACAAATAGGTCAAGGTCCGGAACCTTGTCTGGGGCGTCATAAGTTGCGTCCCCTCAAAATTTAAATGTTGAGGTCTTCACCCTCGGGGCCTCAGAATGCGACCAGATTTGGAGACAGGGTCTGTACGGGGTAATTAAGGTAAAATGAGGTCATTGGGGTGGGCCTGGGCCACCACGCAGGTGTCCTTACAGAGGGGACATTGGGACACACAGGTGTGCGGGGAGAATGCCGCGTGAGGACAGACGCCGAGCTCTCTGGGCCAGGGAGAGCAGGGCGTACCAGGAAACCCCGGAGGCCGCGGAGAGGCAGGGAACGGATTCTCTCCATGGCCCCAGAAGGAGCCGACCCTGCCGACACCTTGACCTTGGGGCCCAGCCTCTGAAACTGTGACTACAAATCCCTACCGTGTAAGCCAGCCAGTCCGAGGCACTTTGTCGCGTCCTAGGGAACTCAGATGGCTGGTTTGTGACAACCAACATGTTTTCTTGCTACGTCTGTGTTCAAATTTCCTTTTCCTTTGAAGGGCACCTGGCATATTGGAGCAGAGCCCCCTCGACTCCATTAGGGCCTCAGCTTAATTAATCACATCTGCAAAGACTTCATTCCCAAAAAGGCCCCATTGACAGGCCCTGGGGTTTAGGACATTGACATGCCTTTGGAGGGAATACCATTTAACCCTAACGGTCTGCCCTTTGGTTCCCCAATTTCATGCCCTTCCCATAGGCTAAATACATTCACGTTATCCCGAGAACCCCCGAAGACTTAGCCATTCCAGCCTCGACATACCATCAGGTCGGACTCAGATCTGGACTCTTCTCTGTGTCTGAGGCCTGCAGGGGGAACACCCTTGGGGAATGTTGGAAGGGATCCCTGAGACTGGAGGGAAGCCCAAGACAGAAACTTGTGATCAGAACAAAAGGTACTACTTGGCTTCTTCCATCAAGATGCTTATCACACTGTTTTGTGATTATTTACCTAAAGCAACCTGAAAAACCTCACGAGATTACATTTTTGTAAAATTACATTTATTTTTATTTGTTAGAGAGAGTGAGCAGGAGCAGGGGGAGGGGCAGAGGGAGAGGGAGAAGCAGGATGCCCACTGAGCAGGGAGCCTCATTCGGGGCTTGATCCCCAGATCCCGGAACCATGACCTGAGCCGAAGGCAGATGCTTAACCATCTGAGCCACTGACTTTTTGTTTCTTCTGGTGGAGATTTCATGTCTCTCCCGCAGGACAGTCTTTTGTCTTCTCAGAGCTCAGGGCCTGGTCTCTTTGGGCTGGGTTCCCCGCTCTTCTCTCTCTCTGGATGGCTGGGCTTGCTGGGGTCCTTCCCCTGCTCACCTGCGGGGGGGGGGGTGGCAAATCTCTTCTCCTTTATCATGTGCCATGAATGCCGAGGTGAGGCCAGGCCCCTTCTTTGGGGAATAGCTTAGGAAACGGGCCATTCAAATGCAGGCTGCCATCCCAGCTGGTGGGAAGGGAGGGAACAGAGAAGGTTCTGGAAGGAAGAACACATGATGCATGCAGGGCGGCTGTTGGGGAAGCCAGGGAGAAGACAGGCTTGGAGGGGTGGATGTCTGTTTCTGCCTCTGCAGGATGTGCTCTCTGAAGGGGTGAAGGTCTCGGTGGAAGGAGGCAGCGCAGCCAGTTTCCAGGGCAACACTCTCTGGGACTCAGTTTCCCCATCTGTACAACAGGACAAGGAGAACCTGCCGAGATGTCACACAGTTGCTGTGGTTCATTCGTTCGGTCACGCGCTGAGTCATTCCAGAGGCCAGGTGGGTATCGGACACTGGGAGGCCGCAGGGTGGTAGGAGGGAAGCAAGGCTCTCAGTCCGTGGTAAATAGCCATAGTTATTGGTCCATGTTGTGCCTTTCAAGTCAAGCTTGCATCATGAACCAGGGGCTGTGGATAGAAGGGAGGGATTTGGGACCCACATAAAGAATGTGATCACCAGAGGTAGTGAGCTTGCTGTCAGTGGAGGAAATCAAGCAACTGCTGGCTGCCCTGGCAATTACAATCAAAGGTGATGCAGTGATGTGGAGGAAAGGCCCAGCAAGTGAGAGGGCAAAGTGACAAAGGGGTCGCCTGGATTGGACTTTAATTCTTTCCCAGATCTGGAAAGCCACGTGGGGCAGACCTCCCGAGTCATCAGGAGGCAGGTAGATTTTGCGGGGGCGGGCGGGAGGTGGTGGTGGCCCACAGGGTCCCCTGGAAGGAGAACAGGCTGCCTTCACGCTGGGGGGAGGGAGCCCTAGTGGCCTGGTGATGCCTGTCACCGTGGTGGGATGAGGTGACAGCCCCTGAGACGGTGTCCCCAGAGGGAAGGACTAAACCGTGTATTCCACTGGACTGTGGGATCCTTGAAGGCAGGGGTAGGGTCTTCTCCGTTCATTTCTGTATCCCTGACCCCCAGCAAGCAGAGGGCTGGGCTCATGCAAGGTCCCCAGCGTGGTGTTTGGTGATAAAATCAGAACCAGAACCTTGGGATGGTCAGTTTTCTGGTTCATCGTGGCTGGGCTCAGGGACGCCGCATAGCTGGTGGAACATTCTCTCTGGGTGTGTCTGCGAGGGCGTCTCTGGAAGAGATGAGCCTTGCAAGCAGGTGTGGGGGCCCCACCCCACCCACTGGGGGCCGGACTAGGACGCACAGGTGTGGACGGGCCAATTCCTTCTCTGCTGCGCTTGAGCCGAGACATCCGCCCCGGGCCCCGGCTGCACGCACGAGTCCCCAGGGTGTGCAGGTCCGCAGGGACAGCTGCAGGTGGAAAGCGCCGTGGGGGAGCCGTGGGTGGGGAGTCAGGACCTGCGTTCCCAGCTGGCCCTGTCCCTGACTCACTGTGTGACAAGATCGGCGTCTGTTTCTCCCTGCTCCTCGGTTTCCCATGCTCTAAAGCACGGCTTGCATGCTGGCTGGAGCCCATTGTCGCTCTTGACAACACGGGGGTCCCAGGCATGGTAGGGAGTCCCAGGCTGGGGAGGCTCAGGGTTCAGTGGAGACCCGCCGGCCAGCAGAGAGAAACCACCTTTTCCAAAATCAACTTCCCCAGCAGCAAAGGGAATATTCTGGTTTCCATCTGGTTTTCCTGATTTCTCTCCTTGTTCAGAGCGGAGAGGAGCTGTTGGCTGGCGGGGCCCCTGCGAACGTCTGATCGCGCAGTTCCTCTTCGCTGCCTCCCTGCTGCTGCCAGGATTAATGCACATGCTGGGAAGACTGGCCCCCGGGACCCCTGCCCACAGCCCCCCAGCCCCCATCGGCACACTGAGCATCTTGCAGACCCTCTGTTGTCTAGAGCCTCAGCCTGGAATGTTCCTTCCTCTCCTCCTGAACTCCCTGCCCCCAAGTGCTTTTGCCTGGCTAATAGCTATCTTTTGACTCAGGTCCTAACCTGTCGCCTCCTCTGGGAAGCTTTCCTGGATTGCCCAAGCTACTTTATCCTTCTTCCATCAGGGCCCTGGCCACACTGGGAGGTCTTTGCTCTTGTCTGGGCTGAGGATGAGGGCTGGGCTCGTCTCCTCTCGGGGCTGTTGAGCAGGACAAGAGTGACCAGAGATAGCAGCCGCCCTGGGAAGTCTGAAGGCACGGTTTTCGCCTCCATCCTTCCCCCATCACTGTTCCCTCCTCGTCCCTTCCTTCCCTCTCCGGATTCCCCCACGCACTGTGATAGGGATAGCACTGCAGAGAGGCCTCCTTCCGGGCCCCTGACACCCCTCCTGGCGGCCGGCCTTCTCTGTGGGCCGCCCCCGCCTCTGGTTCCCTGTGTCAGCCTTGATTTACTGGACATGTCGGGCCTGCTTGCCAGGTGTCTGGCCCCGTCTGGAAGTAAGTGTTTGATTCCAGGTGATAAACGGGGCCCACCGGGGCTGGGCCCCCAGCCAGCGTTCCCGGGCCAGTTTCCCCAACTCTACTGAGTTCAGCCAAGAGAGATGATTTAAATAAGTTGTCCCCAATTTTTCTTTGTTCGTTACTGGAAATATCTTGCACACACTATTTGTGTTTTGAAAAAAAATCATTGCAACAAATGGTATTCAATATGCTCCGTCGCTGGGAAGGACCGAATCCTTTCTGTCCCTGCATTTCTATTCCTGTGGTAGGGAAGGCATCTGTGGCAGGTGGGCCCCCGCAGGAGAATGCTGGAGGCGTTTGGAATCTGTCCTCACAAAGCTGGGGAGGAGCAGGGGCTCCGATTGCCTTGCGCGGCTGGGGGAAATGTCTATGCCCCTAGCAAAACTCTAATTTTGTCGAAACCCATGTGATGAGCTTCGCGAGCTGCTTGGGGCCCCGAGCCGAGGGCTCCACTTAGAAGGCCTGGGGCCCCTGGCCGTGCCCCCGGTGACAGCTGGCTTCCCCCTGCCCGCACCTGCCTCTCTTCTCCTGGCCACCTGCCTACGTGCACAGTGGCTGTGTGTGTCTGGGAATCAGGCCATCCCCGAGGCCGCCCTGACCCGGCAGCCGTGTGACCCGCCAGCTCCGTGCCCGGTGCCGCTGTGGGCCCTGACTCTGGAGGTCAGCCTGCTGCGGCCTTCAGCGTGCTGACGGTGCATGGGTGAGACCATTGGAATAGCAGTTTGTAAGAGAGAAACCTTCCCCTGGAAGGCCTCCTCTCCAGAGTCATCCACTGTGGGCAGGGCCAGCCCCCTTTGCAGGCTCATTCCCCAGCCAGCCCCATCTCCGCACAACCCTCTTTTCCCTCTCCCTCCCCACCCCTGCGCCTGGTGTCCTGACCTCCAGCCCTTGTAGACCAGCCTCTAGGCCCTTCACAGTTTACGGCGCTCTGGGTTTGCTGTCCGTGGGAAATGCCCATTCCTTTTGCTTGGATGCCTTATTCATCCTTTAAGATGTGGCTCTGGCACTACCCCTTCCAGGAAGCCCTCCTGGGCAACCCCTCTATGGGTCATGTGCCTCCTGGGCGTCCCCAGACCACTACTTCTCTGGCCCAGTCTTGTTGCATTTCTTCCTCCCTTTCTTTCTTTCTTTCTTTCTTTCTTTCTTTCTTTCTTTCTTTCTTTCTTTCTTTCTTTCTTTCTTCCTCCCTTTCTTTCTTTCTTCCTCCCTTTCTTTCTTTCTTTCTTTCTTCCTTTCTTTCTTTCTTTTTTAAGATTTTATTTATTTGACACACAGAGAGAGAGAGGGAACACAAGTAGAGGGAGTGGGAGAGGGAGAAGCAGGCTTCCCGCTGAGCGGGGAGCTCAATGTGGGGCTTGATCCCAGGACCCTGGGATCATGACCTGAGCCAAAGGCAGGTGCTTAACGACTGAGCCACCCAGGTGCCCCTGCATTTCTGTTTCTACTGGCCTGAGCTTCTTGAGGATGGCTCTCAGCACAGAGGAGTTGCTTAATAGTAGGTTCTTATGGAGAGGATGGTGGGTGGACGGATGGAAGGATGGATGGATGGATGGAAGGAGGGATGGATGGATGAATGGGTGGGTAGATGGGTGGGTGGGTAGATGAATGGATGGATGGACAGTGAATGGATAATTGATGGCTGAGGGGTTGGTGGATGGATGAATGGATGGTGCATGGATGGATGAATGGCTAGGCGGACAGTGAATGGATACATGGATGGATGGATGGATGGACGGACGGAAGGATGAATGGGTGGTTGCTTGGCTGTGTGGATGAATGGATCGATGGATGCAGGAAACCAGCACATTTCTGAGCCAATATGCTCTCTTCAGTCTCAAGTTTGCATCCTGTCTAGCTGAGTCATCCCATCCTTCCCCTACTTCTGCCCCCTCTTCCTTCAAACACCTAAGTCGGGGTTCCCAGGAGGCTCTCCTGGGCAGCGCGAGTCCTCTTCGCCGGCTGTCCCGGGGAGGGGGTCCCTGTTCTGCAGGCCTGGAGATAGCAGGGCGGGCATGCAGGGGTGCTGCTGGACTCCTCCTGCACTGTTAGCTCCCGCAGCTGGTGACCCCTGAGCCCGAGGGTGCAGTAGAGCAGAGGGAAGCCTGGCTCAGCCTGTTTTATTTGAAACATGCTCTGTTTCTTCCTCGTGGCGGCCCTGGGGTCTCGGGACAGGGACGTGAGTGGCACGCTCATCACGTCTGAGGAGGAGGGAGCTGGTGGAAACTGGAGGGAGGCCTGGAAGGAGGAAAGAAGGAAGCACCGTGACCTGGACACAGGGAGGACCGCTCAGTCCCTGGGGGGACCGGACGGCACACGGACCATGGACATTCAGCCGGGAAAGCCCTTGGCGTCATCCGGGCGCTGGCCACGGCGTGCGGAGAAAGAGCGTAGAGACGTGTAGCCTGCAACCGTGCGCAGCTGCCCGGGGCCAGGAGGTCGGACTGTCCAGACCCAGCTTTCCTGTGGTTACAGAGAACATCTTTGCCACCCTCCCTCCCCGGCCCCCAGGCTCGTCCTTGAGCGGCTGTGGGGGATGAATCTGACCTAAGAGGGTCTTCAGAAAACCTCCCTCCCTCTCTGCCCCCCCCCCAAAGCTATGGGAGATACTTAAAAAGCACCTTGAGAATTTCCGGGGCTTGTACGGGGCTGTGGGGAGGAGCGGGGACTGTGTTGTCCACACTGGGGTGTCCCTGCACGGCTGTGGCTGGAGGGGAGACGCCCCCGCCACTTCACTGGACTCATTTCCATTCTCCCGCCGCCGCTGCCGAGAACTAATTCTTATTTTTTTAAGATTATTAATTTTTTTATTTGACAGAGAGAGACACAGCGAGAGAGGGAACACAAGCAGGGGGAGTGGGAGAGGGAGAAGCAGGCTTCCTGCCGAGCAGGGAGCCCGATGCGGGGCTCGATCCCAGGACCCTGAGATCATGACCTGAGCTGAAGGCAGAGGCTTAATGACTGAGCCACCCAGGCACCCGGAGAACTAATGCTTCTGATGATGACTTGATTTTGCCTCAAAGGACTAGCAGTTAGTGATGGATGTACAAAGCCCCTGCTGGGATTCCCTGCCCAGTCTCTGCGGGGTCAATACCATGCTGACAATCATCCCCCCATCTTGCCCTCTCCCCCCTGCTTTGTCCCACCTTCCCCACCCCTCCCTACTTTCCATATTTATTTAAGCCCTGGTTTTGGTGTTCGGGGCTCGGGGACCTGGGGGTGGAGGAGACACAGCCCTGCCCCTTTACTGTGGTCTTCCGGGACAGTGAGTCATAGAGAGGTCGACCCCACTGGCTTCCAACGCAGACACCACGAGGTGTGATGGTGCCGGTGAGAGCGGAGCGTGGAGGCTGGGAAGGGGAGAGGTGGCCGGGGCTGGGGAGAGGCCCGGCTCATGGAATTAGGAAGGACAGGTGCTCCGTGGGTTCTGAGCTCTGCTGAACGTGGGTTGCGGACTCTGGGTTGGGCCAGATTCATTCCGTTCTGGTTGGATGGTGACCTAGGTCTCATCAGCACCCCCTTTCCCGTCTCCTGTGTGCCTCCTGGGATCATTCTGATGGCCAGATAAAACAGTGGCCATGTAAGGTCTCTCTCAATGCGAAGGCCTGTACACATTTTTGATTTTTAGAATCCTACCTTCCCACGTAAACGGAATTTTCTTGCTTAAACAGGTTTTTAAGGGGCGGAACTAAAACCCACGACTGAAAAAAAGTTGAACCACATGTGGATGAAATGTGGAATGTGGAATGCCAAGGGTCTCCCTCGATTTCCAAGTTCACCACTGTGAACATTGCATGTGCTGTAAATGCGGAAACATCTAGAAGGTAAGAAGGCTCCAGCCAGAGAGGCTGGGCTTGGCTCTGCCCTGCCGCCGCTCGCTGGCCCGGGGTCCCTGGCAGGTCCCAGAGCTCTTGGAACCTCGGTTTTGCCAAGTTCATGCGTTGGGAGGGGAATCCTCTCTACCCCCCTGTGTCTGTGCGGGGATTAAATGGTCTTCACCAGGTCTGGCCTGGCTGCAGGCACTGCCAGCTGGGCCCGTGGCCGCCGTCCAAAGCCAGGGCGAGCGTTTAGCGGAGCAGCCATGAGGGGTGACTAGGGCGTTGCAAACGCCAAAAAAAATCATGACTCTTGTCACGATTCCAAGAGCGATTTTCATGGCTGGTGGACAAACTGGGTTGTTGGACTTCCCTGTTTGGTTTGTGGAAGCCCTTTAATGTGTCCCGTTCAGCAGAGTTCAAGTACGCTTCCCAGGGTTTAAAAAACATTGTGGTAAAATCCACATCACCTAAATCCATCCAAGCCAGGGCTGAGCGGCCCGTCCAGCAGCACGGAGGACATTCAGAGCCGAGTGCCATGCAGCCGTCCCCACCCTCAAACTTTCCAAACTGACACTCCGTCCCCAGGAAGCACGGGCTCCCCGTACCCCTCCTGCGGTCCTGGCAGCCATCCACCTCCCCGCTCTGCCCGCTCCAGGACTCAGGACTGATCCTTCTGACGGGCCGATGTCCCCGGGCTCAGCGGTTCAGCCAGGCGGTGGCGTGGGGGCAAGGTTGCCTTCCTTTTCATGACTGCGTCATATTCTGCTGTCTGGTGGGACTGGGTTGTGTTTGCTGGTCCACCCGCATCGTGAGGCACTGGGGCTGCTCCTGCCTTGGGCTCTTGGGTTCTCTTTGGCCCTCTTCTCTCCCATTTCCCGGGTCTGGCTTTCCTTCTGGACTTGACTTCCCCTCTGTGGTCCTTCCAGGCAGCTAGGGAAGCTGAGTGCCCGAGATCCAGACTTCTGTATCTTCAGAACTCTGGTCCCAGGGCAAGAGAGAGCTCCTCCACCCAGCCTCCATCCAGGCGGCCCATCCGCGGAGTCCTTCCAGACCCAGTGCTGGGCCAGGAAGATGGGCCAGGGCGGCAGGACAGACGGCCCAGAACTCCGGGGGGCAGGCGGGCAGGAAAGGCTCGGATGTCCTCAGGGGCATGGTGGGCTTTGATGGCAGAGCCCAGACAAAACAGAGACTAAGTACAAAACACAGACCCCTGTTGTGGGCCACTGAGGCCCACAGGCTCTTCCTCTGGGGGCACGTGAACCCACTCCGAGGACGGGCCGAAGTAGAACGAGCCGCCTTCCTGAGCGCCTTGCTGAAGCTAATCATCCGCAGGGATTTCTGTATGAAAACCTTCCATGTTTTGGGTACAATATTTTAACTTTGGTTCTTCGGTGTGCAGATACCGACTTCTGCCAGCTCTTCTCTGAGCAGAAGGGGCCTCCCACTTCCTTTAGGGAACGTCCCCGTGTGCTGGGCTGGCCGCCTTCCTCCCGGCCAGCTTGCGGCCTGGGGCCTGGCTGGCATCCGGCCCTGAGCCAGGTCTGGAGCCGCGATGTGGGGATCCTGGTGCGCAGCTCCCTGGGTGAGGTTTAAATCAGACACCGGTGAGAACGCTTTCTAACCCGAAGGCGGCGGGGATGTGGGGCGGCTGTTTTCCCTCTTCCAGCAGTGGTCCCCCCGCCCCTCCGGGGTCTCGGGCTCCGGCAAACCCCAGTTGCTGGAGCGAGGAGAGGGCTGGGCTGGTGGCAGGGGTGATGGGGGTGTGCATGGAGGGGGGGGTCTCATCCGGGGACCGGGCTGGGGTTGCTGTGGTTTAGATGAGGGGTGAGGCAGAGCCCGGGGGTGGTGGTGACTTGGCTGAGCCATGTGGGGAAGGGGCAGGAAGCAGGTGCAGGGGAGGGAACAGATGCCCCTCTCCGAGCTGCATGGGCCAGGGGCACTGTCGGATCTCCGAGCTCCTCTGTTTTATTTCTGGGCTTCCAGACATTTCTAGTCATTGCTCTGCTCCTTGGGGGGGGGCGGTCAGGAACCTCCCCAATCTTCTTCATGCCCCAAACAGTTTTTAAGCTCCAACAGGTAGCAGGCACTGTTGTAGGTGCTGGGGACCCATTCGTGTGACGCCCGCCACGCGGTCGCACGGTCCAGGGGAGAAGGGCCAGCAAACAGCAGGGGAGTGAGTGAGCGCATCCCATCCACCATCTGGGAGAGACCGGGCAGAAGGGGACGTGGAGGAAACAGACGGCTGGGTTAACGGGAGGAGCTGGGACAGGCCCCCGTCCCCTCCCGGGGGTGGGGGGGCAAGTGGGAGCTAGAAATCCTGGGCACGGGGTGGGGGGCAGCCACGCAGGTGGATTCGCAGAGCCGCGCGCCATCACCTGGGGCCGTTTTTGAACATTTTCGTCTTGCCAAAAAGAGACCTGGTACTTTCAGCTGTCCCCCGTGTCTCTCCTGTTCCCCGGCCATGGCCTTAAGCAGCCACGAGCCTCCTTTCTGTCCCTCCGGATTGCTGGTCGGAGGTTTTGTGCAGACAGAGTCACAGTGTGTGGTCTTTTGGGGCTGGTTCCTTCCACTGAGCATCGTGTTCTCGGGGCTCGTCTGGCCGTGGCACGTGTGCCGGGGCTCCGTCCCTTCCCAGGGCTGCGCCATGTGCCCCGGGGAGCTAGGCCACATGCTGCGCACCTGTGAGCTTGGCTGCTATGAACGGCGCTGCTCTGAACACCCCAGATCACCGAGTGGCCGGATTTTCATTCCCGGCAGCGTTCTAATGGGACGGATGCGTCGGTGGTTCTTGTTGGATGTTCGTACTTCCATCACGTTGGTGAAGGAGAAGGGGAGTGTTGGCCCTTAATTTGAAAGCAGAAGCCAGGAGGCTGGCCCGGTGGGGGGAGCTCAGGCACCTGTCACCCTGCATGCGGAGCTCTCCGGGAAACTTAGGAAATTGTTTCAGGAGAGCTGAACATCAGCTTCCCCTAATGTTGACCTCGAGTCTCATTTTTCAGAATAATTATTTTAGAAATTAAATAAGTAAGTCATGTACACAGCACAAAACTCAGAAGGTACAGAAGGTGTGCCCCGAGAGGCCGGTCTCCCTCCCAGCCTGCCCCTCTCTGGGCTCTCTTCGGGCTCTTCCCAGGTCGTGGGCTTGGCTGGCCCCTGCTTTTCCACAGACCCCTCTTTTGCCCTTGCCTGGGAGTGGGATTGCCAGGTAAGAGACAGGACACCGAGTTACGTCTGAATTCTGACAGTGCATGCTTTTTAGTATAAGTATATCTCAAATAATGTATGGGATATACTTATACTAAAAATCTTCATTGGTTGTTTAATCTGAAATCCACATTTAACTGGGAGTCCTCTACTCTCGTTTGCTAAAACTGGCAAGCCTGCCAAGGAGGGAAAGAGGCCCACAAGGGATTTGGCTTTGAGAGTAAAACAAGTGACTCACACACAAAGCTGCTTCTGGGCGGTAGTTGTGTTCCCGAGGGTTTTTGTTTGGGTTATTTTATTCACATCGAGCAAGTCGTTTCGAGGTAGCTCATCTTCTTTTCCGTTTGTTCATTCCTTCATTCAGCCCAAGAAACCTGCTGTGTGCTGGCTGTGGGGAAGGCGAGACAGTGAGTCAGGTGCTGAGTGCCCCCTGCCCTCCCCCGATGCCCTTGTCACTTCCCCCGAAGTGTCAGCCCCTGAGACCTGGCCCCGTGTGCCAGGCCCTGCCACAGCACCACTGCCCAGAGTGAGGTCTAGGACCCAGGAAGCTTTCAGTCGACATTTGTGAGCCTGAAAATGTGCGCCAGGTGCTAACACGGTCATGTGACCCTCAGCCTGGTGATGGGGGACTGTCACTCCATGCAAAGCACCCCTTTCTTGGGGAAATTCGTAGGACACCCTTGCAGGGCGATGTGTTTCTGCCACCTTGCCCCTCTCGATGGTACGACAACAGCTTGGCTTCCCTTGCCATTTTGTCCGTGAACATGGTCGGCTGTGTCCTGCGGGGATTCTGGAATCTCTTCCAGGCAAACCTGTCCTCGTGGGGCCTCCGAGAGGTGTTACACCTCCTGGGTGGTCCCCTTCCCGCCCCTCCCTGGGGCAGGGACCCCCACACGGGTCCTGGGTCCTGAAAGCAAGCCCTTGCCTCATATTTCCAGGCGCGCAGGGAGCATGTGGTTGGCGCGGGGACACGGGCTGTGCCGTGGGCAGGACACGAGGTAACGGCCAGCACTGCCCCTCAGCGGGAGGTCATTACCAGCAGGTGCCCTTCCTGCTGCGTGCGTGGTCAGCTGCTGTGTTTTGGCCGGAACTTGGCAAAGGCCACCTTCAAGTGTGTGCACGAGGGCAGCTTTTCGGGGAAATGAGAATTTGGCAGCCATGTGGCCGAGTGGGAATTTAATAGGGTATGTGCCCTGCGGGGCCCCGGCCGCACCTTCTGCAGGCCACAAGCCCCCTCCAGGCTCATTTGCCTCATCCCGTCCACGCCTGGGTCCAGAACCCAGTCTCTCAGGAGACTGAGTGAAAACCAGGAGGTGCACCGCCAGCCGCCGGCCTGGGGCCACGGTAAGGGCCTTTCTTTGGGAGGGGTGCCCGTGGTTCTCTCAGAAAAGCAGATGAGCGAAGTGGTGCTTGCGACCTCGGTCTACAGGCCGGGAGCCCGTTACCCCCGCGACCCCCATGCCATGGAGACAGGGGCTCGTCTGCTCCCGTTTTGTCTGCCCAGCATCCCTGACTTTGGGGAACTCCCGCACCCTTCCACGTGAGCCCGGTGGGGCTGTCGGTCGGGCTGTAACTTCCCTGCCACAGGCAGGTCTGAGTGCCTGTCATCCTGCATGCAGTGTGCCTGGGCCAAGGCCGAGCGCAGGACCGAACAGGGCCCAGCTTCCCTGCCCTAAGAGGTGGATATTGAGGCCCAGAGAGGTTAAGTGACCTGCCTTAGAGCACACAGCTAGACCAGAAGCAAGGAGGTCTCCAAGGCTGTGGCATCTATAGGGGAAGAGCCGGAGGCTGAACTCTGGGCCCACGAGCAATGGCGGGGTTCTGACTCTGACCTCAGGGCCCTGGAAGTGGGAGATGCGGGCAGGACCCCCAACACAACCGGAACCTTCGGTCAGAGACAGAGGCAGCCCGACAGCTCCCACGGGCCGAGGAGGGTGGGGCTGCATGGGTGTTGCTGGCGTGGAGTCACTGCCGGGGGCCTCCGGTGCCTGCACAGGGAGAAGGGCCCACGGGAGGGGAGATCCTCGAGGGCTAAAGGTGGGCAGGACCACGGGGGAAACTGAGGCAGGCTCATGCAAGTGCCCGTGTTAGGATCTCGCTGATGGTGGTGCGGGAGAGGCGGGGACAGGGCTCTGGACGGAGAAGACTGCTCGGCTCTGTCTCCTGTGGGCGTGGGCGCCACCAGCCACCCAGGGAAGACCACGGGGAGTCGGAGCTGCCTGGGGGCGGGCGCGGTGGGGGTGCCGAGAATCTCCCCAACGGGGCGGCTCCTGAGGCGGAGGTCTTGGCGCTCACCTGCCTGGAATTTAAACCTGGAGGCGATCAGAGAGACAGCCCACCCACCAGCCTGAGCTGCTCTAAGCCCCCGACCACGGTGAAGGGAGCCGGTGGGATTTCCGCCCAAGGAATGTTCCCAGCACCAACCGCAGGCCCGCTCCGCCTCCCTGGCTGGTCCTGCTCAGCCCTGCTCCCTGACCCCTCCGGCCTGGGCTTGGGCCAGACGCCAGCTGGGGAGGCTAAGACAGGGAGGACGGTGGACAGAGGGGGGTCTGGAAGAGGCTGCTGTGGACGGGCCCATGGCCCCCCAGGTCCCCCACACAAGGTCTGGGGCTTTGGGGCGCCGGACTGCTCGGCTGGCGTGGGTGCTTTGTCCAGCCTGCTCCTCCCACGGACCAGGAGGCTGGTGGCCTGGCGGTGTGGCGTGCCGGCCTCTCCTCCCGCCTGGAGGCTCTCTAAGCTCTCCCCAGGACCATTGCCCCGACTCCTCCCCGGCCTCCTGCCTCCAATCTGAGCCTCTCATTCACGGTCACACAGCTGCAAGAGGAGGAGTTGCCTAGCCTATATTCCCTTCCCACCTTACATCAGCCAGAACCCTGGTTTGGTGTCAGGTGGCACCGTGTCCCAATAAAGGACAGATCCCATGCTCGCTTGCAGTTTGGGTGGCCGTGAGGCCCAGTGCTGTCCTTGAAACCTGAGTGCATTTCTGGGACTTACTTAGACTTTGCGTTCCCGCCTGGAATGTTGATGTGGTGCCTGGTGTTCTGGCAGCCTTCTTGTGACTATAAGGAGGGAAACTATATGCTGAAGATCCTAAAATAAGAAGATAGGAAAAAAGCCTGGGTTCCTGAACAAATTCTGAAACTTCCCAATGAGCCCTGGACTGTTGTTATCTAGCCTGCTTGTTGAAAGGGTGGTGGGAGAGTCTTCTAGAACCTTCCAGTGGAGGGAGTAGCCATGAAAAGGAATGGCAATCAGAACATAGCTGGAGAGTGTGGGGGATGGGATGCATTCCCTTATTCTTTCTGGTTCTTTGCCTGAGTCCTTCTGCTATGGTCCCTCTGGCCCTTCCTCTCCCCGAAGGAGCCCTGTCTCTGTGCCAACTGCTCCCCTCCTCTCCTTTCCTGCACTGCCAGCCTTGCATGGAGACTGGCCCGGGGACCTATCCTTCCTGGTCTGGTCTTGTCCCTGAGATCTTCTTTTTTTTTTTTTTTTTTTAAGATTTTATTTATTTATTTGACACACAGAGAGAGAGATTACAAGTAGGCAGAGAGGCAGAGGCAGGCAGAGAGACAAGGAGAGGAGGAAGCAGGCTCCCTGCCGAGCAGAGAGCCCGATGCGGGCCTCGATCCCAGGACCCTGAGATCATGACCTGAGCCGAAAGCAGAGGCTTTAACCCACTGAGCCACCCAGGCGCCCATTGTCCCTGAGATCTTCTGGTCCCTTGTGTGGCCCTTGCAGTTCTTCCTGAGTCTGTGTTGAGACCCGGCCTCGTTCCCCAAGTGTTCACAGTGGATGGCTTCTACCACATTTCTTGGCATGCAAATTACACATCCTGGTGTCCCAGGCTGGGCTTCCCAGGAAGCCAACACCAAGGTGGAGTGTACCGTGCTGGGGGTAGGGGGTGGGTTTAGGAAGTACCCTTGGGACCCAGCTCCTGGGGAAGGAGGGAAGGAAGCAGATTCAGCAAAGGAAGGCGTCCAGCTGAGATGCAGGTCCAAGGCCAGGCCTGCTCGGCCCTCTGGAGAGCTCCAGAGCTAAAAGACCCTTCAGGCTGTGAAATGTTGGGTCAAAACACGGTCGGGTCCTTCTATCCCAGGCTGGATCACATCGCAGATGGGCTGTCCCTGGAAGGGTGTGGCCCAGGTGCAGAGCTTCCCCGCCGAGGCCATCCCCGAAGGGGGTGGGCATGAAAGGCCCCCCGCCCCCCGCCTTGTTGCAGAGTCTGGGAGGTGCATCTCCATTCCACCCCCTGGGTCTGTTCTCCAGGCGCGGCTCTTGGAACCCTGCCCTCTGACAGGAGCAGAAGGTCCATGCGTCTCCCCAGTGCCCTTCCAGGGGGGCTCCTCTGCCCAAGCAGGGGCCCGAGGGCCTAGGGGTGTCCAGTGGGAATACTGGCCCGTGCAGCCATCTGGGGACTCCGAGTGTGGAAGATGAGGTAGCCTTCCACGCACCCCCACGAAGGCCTGATGGTAGCGGACTTTGGTGCCCAGGGACAGGACGCCGTAAGGGACACCACCAGAAACGTGAACTTGGCAGAACGGGAAAGGGAGCTGGGGTGATGTTTAGGGTGGACTCGTGGCAGGTGGGAGAGCTGGTGACCCGCATCGGGCTGTGGCGAGACGTTCTATCCAGCCGTCCCCTGCTCGGCTTTGGGAGGCGACTGGGGTTGGAGGGGGAGGGGCATGGAGAAAAGGTTCCGAATATTGGCATATGCGGGTACCTCGTGGAGAAGTCCCACAGGAGAGGGCTGAGCTGAGGCCAGACCCAGCCTGTCTCCGAGGACACGGAGCGAGAGGCCCGGCTGGCATCGCTGGGGACCAGGCACTCTGCCCCCTGGGGCTCCCCAGAGCCAAGGGGGCCCGGGCTTTTCAACCCCAGCCCGACACGGACGTGAGCAGCTCACTGGGGCAGCCGCCCCCTCCTTGTCCAGGGCCCTTGAGAGAACCCCCCAGTCATGGTCCAGTTGAGGAGGGAGGTGTTTCTCTCTGGAACTTGGTGTCTTGAATTACCCCAGGGCTGTGGGCGGGGCCCGGGGCAGGAGACACTCAGAGTCTTCAGACTTCGAGTTGCAGCGTAGGGAAGACTGTTGGCGGAGGAAGCAGGTGCGTGGAATAGACTGGAAGCTTTCTAGATTCTTGAGGGAATTAGATTGTGAAGAAGCTCTGGACCTGTCTGTTCAACCCCAAGGCTGACCCAGCTCCCCAGGTGCACCAGGAGGAGGTGGGCGGTGGAGGGGGTGAAGGGGGCCGGCCCCCAGGAATGGACGGCCATCTCTCCAATGCCCAACACGGAGGTGAACATGGAGATGCGTGGGCCAGCAGGTCCCCCTCTCTGCCGAGCACTGGCCGGGGCTGTGGAGGGCAGTGGACAATGGCAAGCCTCCCAGGGGCAGAACGGGGGTGGCCAGGTTGGCTAGCGAGGAAGGATGACAGCACAGGCTGGACGGTTGCCTTAGACCGTGGGGTTTCCTGTTCAGCGTGCTGTAGCTGGGGCCGCTCCTGGGACCCAGATCCCATGCCCTGGGGACACCAAGCGTCTTGCAGTGCAACTTCCTTTCTGAGCCCGTGCTCATGCCTGCCTTTGTTCCTTTCCTGTGGTTACTCTCTCTGCCTGGAACAGCATCTGACTTTCTCTTGTACTCAACATCACCTCCTCCCAGAAGCCTTCCCTAACTCCTTAGGATTTCCTCTGAGCTCTGAGGATACCTCCAACCAAGCCGTTACTATAACCACAGTATCGTTATGTGTCCGTCAGCTATGAATGCAATGATGCTGTGTAACAAAACATCCCCGAATTTGGTGGCTTTCTACAGGAAATACTGTCGTCGCTCACGGATCTTCAGGAAGGCAGCTGCAAGTCTGAGTCAGGGCCGGCAGGGTCTGGCTCCAGGCCTTGGTCAGTTTCAGGTCCCTTCCACGTGTCATGTTCTGGGTGCCAAGCTCATGGTGGGTCCCCAGAGTGCGAGAGGCCGAGTCTCACAATGCAAGTGCATTTATGGCCTCTGCTTGCACAACTGCCTCTGACACACCGCTGTCCCCCTGCCAAGCTCTACAGGGTGAGAAGAATCCTCCCGCTCGTGCTTTGTCCGTGTCAGCTTCACAGGCCTGTGTCTGCATCCTGAGGGGTCCGAGTGCCAGTGACGAGTGGGCACGCTCAGAGTCTGCGAGGGACTGAGCTCACTGCTTCGGGCCACCTGCTTGCCGGCTGCTGCCCTCACCAGTGGCTGGGGCTGTCCGCACAAGACCTCTTCCACGGGGGATGTCTTTCATGAAGTCCTGTCTCCTCTGCCCCACACACCTAACCGATTGCTCTGAGTCCCTCTGGTGGACTAGCCCCTCCAGTCGAGGGGGAAGGAGTCACAGAGGTTCAAGTCCTTTATCCCAGCACACGGGGACGTGGTGCCCCCCGCAGGTGTTTCATCAGCCTTGACCCCTCAAAGGCAGACGAGGGCATGAAGTGTCCTCAAGTTCAGGCAGGTCACCCGCAGGAAGTGCCTGGTGTGTGTGCACGCGTGGCGGGCACTCCATGGCTCCAGTCCCCTTCCCTCTGGTGGCGCCCCTCAGAGCAGAACCCTTCCCAGGCCCCCTTTCCCCCCTTCCCTCTCCACTCCCACCCGCTGGCTCACCCCCGCCCTGGCCTCCTTCCCTGCTGGCGGCCGCACGCCTTCCTTCTGAGCACATCACTTCTCCTGAATGCCGAGACTCGACGAACAAGGTTGCCAAAAACGCAAGCTGGAAACCAGAGATTTTTTTTTTTGAAGAGGGAAGAGGATTTAAAAATCTTGGCCCGAGTGTTTTGTTCAAGGAGAAAGTGAATAGCAAATCTTCCTCTGCAACATAGGCCCTCTCCAGCGCCGCAGTTTGAGCCAAGTTTAAAAGGGAGATTCGTCAGGGGCGTGAAGGGACTCTGTTTTGACCTGCAGCTTTGCCCTCACCTCTGAGCCTTAGCTCATGCTTTTCCCCTTGCAAGGAAAGATCTTTCCCTGCTGTAAATGCTCCTGACTCCTACTTACCCTTCAGTGTGCGGAGTAAATGCCTCCTCCTCCATGAAGCCTTCCTGATCATGTCAGCTTTTCTCTGCCCTCAGTGCTCACGGGTGAGGGGCAAGTGAGTGAACTTAGACAGCACTGGGTTTAATCCAGGTCCTGCCAGCCTGCCTTTGCTGCAGCCACCTGCGGAAGCAGAAGCTTCTGGACTCTGCCTCCCTGGCCAGGGTCTAAGATCCACCCTGTGGTTTCTAAGACCCTGACAAAGTGTGACCTTTCTCTCTCCCGACTCCCGAAGAGCGGTAAGATTTCTTTAGCTTACTTTATTACACACAGACAGAGATTGTCATCTGGAAAAGGCTTTATTTAAATTAATGCAGCATAAAAACATGGAATGTCACTTATCAGTCTTGGCAGCTGTGAGACGAGACAGCTTTAAAGCTAGTGACCCGGTCACTGGGTTTCAAGAACTGCAGGAACGTTTTGCTGGTGTGTATGGGGTCTCCCCCTGCCTGGAGCATTGTGAGTGATTCTGGGGGTTTGCTGGTGTGTATGGGGTCTCCCCCTGCCTGGAGCAGTGTGAGTGATTCTGGGGGGATCATGCCTGAGAGTTAATAACTCTCTCCTAATGCTTGGGGCGTCAGGATGCCGCGAAACAGGAAATAGCCCAGGTTTGGTGTCCCTCTGGATTCCTGCTGTGCTCCTGACCAGCTGGGGGCTGGAGCGGTCGCTTCCCTGATTCGTGCCCCAGGACTCCTCTGGAAAAGAGAGCACTTGCTCCCTCAGAGGGGCGCTGTGGGCACCGGCTGAGATGGGGCGGGCCCTGGCTCGCTCGTGGTACAAGCTTGGAGGATGCCCGGCAGCCCTCTGGGACCCCTAAGTACCGCATCCAGGCAAACCCCCTGAAGTGACAATTTCACTGGATGACTCTTTTGGTCAAAATCTCGTGACATTATTTATTATTCATTTTTTAAAATAGGCTCCACGACAAGCTTGGAGCCCAACATGGGGCTTGAATTCATGACCCAGAGATCAAGACCTGAGCTGAGATCCAGAAGCAGATGCTCAACCGACTGAGCCACCCAGCTGCCCCAAAATCTTGTGACTTTAAACATACAGTCAACATTCTTCTGCTTGGCATTCAAGTCCCTCTGGGATCTGACCCCGCCGTGTTCCCTCTCCGTGACTTCTGGACCTGACCCTGCCGTGCTCCGGCCCTGTGACCTCCCGACCTGACCCCGCAGAGCTCTTGCTCTGTGACCTCCCAATCTGACCCCACCGTGGTCTTGCTCTGTGACCACCTGATCTGACCCCGCCATGCTTCTGCTCCATGACCTCCGGATCTGAGCCCCCGGGTTCCTGCTCTGTGACCTCCGACCTGACCCCGCTGTGCTCCTGTGCTGTGACCTCCGATCTGAGCCCTGTTGTGACCTTGGTGTTCCCACCCATGATGGGGTGGTTATGTCTTGGAGCCCCAGCCTCTGCTTCACCTTCTCTCTCATCTCTGACCCCAAACACTCCCTCATTCCTGTCGTGGCACCATGACTCATTGTCAGGCAGGCCTGAGTTCAGGCTGTCCTCTCCATTATCAGGAGAGGAGAGTCTGATGCAAGTAACTGAAACCAACTCTGGCTGTGGTTTTTTTTTTTTTTTAAATTTTAATTTTGTTCATTTATTTGAGAGAGGAAGAGGAGAGGGAGCGAAAGAGTGAGCGAGCACAAGGGGTAGAAGGGCAGAGGGAGAAGCAGGATCCTTGCTGAGCAGGGAGCCCACCTCGGGGATCCATCCCAGGACCCTGGGATCATGGCCTGAGCGGAAGGCAGACTCTTAACCCACTGAGTCCCCCAGGCGCCCCTTAACTCTGGCTGACTTAAGCAGAAAATAAGTTTTCTACAAAGGAGATTGAGCAGCCATGGAATTGCTGGAGAATTGGCTGGGAGGCATTCGGGGCATATTTGGCTGAAAGCAACAGCAGATGCAACTCAGAATGACCGAGGCAGTAAGCAAGTTCAGGGTTCCCTGCAAGGAGCTGCAGCCCGAGGGCAGGGCAGCCCCAGCGGGGGTTCCCTCAGGGGCTCCGTGACGGACGCCC
Organism: Ailurus styani; assembly: GCA_002007465.1. Taxonomy (NCBI): domain Eukaryota; kingdom Metazoa; phylum Chordata; class Mammalia; order Carnivora; family Ailuridae; genus Ailurus; species Ailurus styani. The sequence continues at coordinate 2,723,971 of LNAC01000189.1, forward strand.
CGGGGACCAGGCTTCCCATCTCGCTGCTCCGCCCGGCCTCCTGGTGGGCGCGGGGTGGCTGGGGCATCCTGTGCAGGCGCAGGGCGGAGCCCGCCAGGCCCGCAAGTCAGGGTTCGGGGTTCGAGTGAAGCTTAGGGCCGGGGCTCGTCAGTTCCGGGATTCGGAGCAGTTGCCGGCACCCCCGCCCCAGGTAGCTCTCTTCTCATTGGCCAGATGGGCATCACGTGCTTGTGCACTGGCCAATCACTGGCAGGATGCGGGCCAATCAGAAGGCTCGCGTGCAGTGGGTACCGCCCGTCCGGGCGCGGGTGTGGGGAGACCCCGTGCAGGTGGGCGTCGGCGGGTCGCACAGGCGGCGGGAGCCACGTGGTCGGGTGTCGTCGCCGCTCGGGTCTCGGTCGCTGAGCTTGGACGCCACCGCAGTGCCCTTGGCTGGGGAGCGGAGGAGCCGGCCCGGGCCGGGCGCGGCCGAGTGCGCCTGCGCGGATGCGCGCCAGAGCCGGTGACCTGGGCAGCGTGGCCCCCGGAGACCAGGTTTGTTTAAAGGACCGTCGCGAGCTGGCGCATGCTTACTTCTTACGCATCTAAAAACAAATAAAGGGCGTGCCTTTCGGCAGTGCCCGCGGACGACAGAGGTCCCCCTGCGAAGGGAAGCCGGGCCCTGCTGGGCCCCCATTTCCACGCTGCGAGATGGGGCGGGGGGCGCCCCAGCTTGGGGTGGGTGCGAGGATCCGGGGCGGCAGGGAGGCCGAGCGTGTCCCCCAGCCAGGGTCAGACTCTCCGAGCTCCCACCTCCAGACCCGCGAGGGGCCATTACTCCTGCCTGCCTCCTCTCCTCCGTGCGCCGCACCCTCCAGCCAGGCAGGACCCCTCCGGGGAAGGGCCTCCCTCCCCGGACAAGCCCCTTCTCCTCCTTCGAGGCCCACTTCTGAGGTCCTATTCTCTGTGAGAGACTTGTAAGGACGGGGCTTGCGATGGGAGGGTCTGGTCTGACGTGGGGTGTCCAGGGCTCGCTTTGGCTGCTGAGCTGAGGACAGACTGTCCGGGCGGTTCGGAGGTGAGGGTGAAGTCAAGGCCCTGGCCTGGCACTCACGGCCTTGCGGCTCCTGGGCCCCACATCCCTCTCCAGCCTCACCTCCTGCCCCGCTCCTCTCTGTCCCTCCGCATCTTTACACACGCAGAGACTCTGTGCCTTGGTGACAGCCCCTCGGGTCACTGTGTCTCGCCGAGCCTCCTGGTCTTAGTGACCTGGGGAACTTCAGCATTCAAGGTGGGGTGGGTGCCCCTCTCTCGATGAAGTCTCTCTCAGCTCCGGCGCCTCCTGATGGCATGCACTCCACTCCTTCCTGCCAGTGTTCCAGAACCTTCCGTGTCCCTCCACCACTGTATACCATAACAGCAGTGACCCTTGACTCGGCATTTCCTATGACCAGGTCCTATTTGACTCCAAAACGGTCACACAAGGTGGGTCCCTCCACTGTCCCCATTTCACACAGAGGAGAACTGAGGTTCGGACCACCTGCTGAGGGGCACACAGCCCGCAGGTGGCCAAAGCCTCGGACCACTGTGTGTGTGTTCCCTCTGCTAGGCTGGGGGCCCCGGGGGGCAGACACCTGGCTCCATTCATCTCTGGGTCCCACTGGCAGCTGTTGGGGGCTGTCTCTGGCCTGCGTGGAGGCCAAGCGGCCTGCCTTTGAGCCTCAGGGAAGGGTCTCTGGAAGCAGACCCTTCATGCTGAGTCTCATCCTTGCTGTGCGGGGGCAGATGGAGCTGTGTTTTTGCTTCTTCGTGTGAACTCTGTTCACGTAGCACTTTCTAGCAACGTGTGTGTTTTACTTATTTATCTCGTATACTGTCTCTGTCCTGGAACCGGGCTTTTCCACCCTGGCACTGCGGGCTTCCGGGGCTGGATAACTCTCTCCTTGGGGCCACCTTGTGCATTAAAGACTTTAGTGGCTTCCCCGCTGTCCACGCACTGGAAGCCTGTGGCAGCCTGACCCCCAGGGTTATAAAAATCCAGAATGTCTCCAGGCGTTGCCACATGTCCCCAGGGGCACAGACCGCCTCCGGTTGAGAACCACCAGTCTGGGACATCAGCTCCGCTGGGGCAGGGAGTCTGCTCTGGTCACTGTGGTGTCCGCCCTCCCCACGCCACTCCCCCACCCCAAGGACAGGGCCTGGAAGACGGGGAGGGGGCGGTAAATGCTTGCCGAGTGCTGCTGAGAGCACGGAATGCTTCTTAGATCCCGTGCAAGGGCCGTGGGTGCTACAGTCCCATTTCCCAGGTGAGGGGAGGGAGGCTCTGGGGCGGAGCCTGCCGCAGGTAAGAGCGTGGACAGGAGGTGCCAGGAACAGATCACGGTGACTGTGCCTTCAGTGTCCCAGCGCAGGGAGAGAATTCCGTGAGCCGATGCCAGGCCCGGAGGGGCCATAGGAGAAGGGGAACGAACGAAGGAGGGAGTGACTGAGTGTCGTGCTCGGGCGACCGTGTCGCCAGCGGCAGAGTGTGGCAGAGGTAACCGGAAAGGGGCCGCCTCCCGGTACTGCTCGGCCCCCTGCAGCAGCACCAAGAGGCCCGGGGCGTGATGCCGGGAGGAATTAGCCGGACAAAGACTAGCCCCGCACTGGAAAACAAAGTCACATCTCACCAGGGTGCACTCTTTAAATAGCTTCCCTACTGTCCCTTCTATCTCAGTAAAGCCCAGCAAAGCCCGGTATGGTATGGGGGGGGGGGAGGTTCCCGGGGGAATGCTGGCAAGTCAGCCCAGGGAGGGTTTGGACCCGTCTGTGTGGTGCAAAGCCCCCTGCACCCCGGCCGGAGGGGCTGGGCCCCTCGCCGAGAGCCGCCCACTGGCCTGGCTCCGTGGCAGGTTCCAGGAGACAGGCTGCCACCGTCTGAATCGACGTGGGGCCCGATTTGAAATTCAGATCTTGGCTAAACAGAACATTAATATGAGTTTCATATTCTGTTCTTGCAGGCCCAGCTGTGTGTGTGCCAGGCCGGCCCAGGGCGCTGCAGGTCCCCCCACCCCGGCCGCCTCCCTGCCCCGTCGCGGCCCTACCTGCGCCCCAGAGCTGAGGGGGCTGGAGGAGACCGGCTGCTCCCTCCGGATATTTCTCCTGCGGGGAAACAAGATGGGACAGAGAAGTGACTGGGGCCAGCCTCCGCCGGCAAAGGTAAAATGGAGACTTCTGGAATGGGGGGGGGGGGGGGCCTGCGGGNCTCCTGGCGTTTCAGAGTTGCCTGGAGGCCTGGCTTTGAACCTGGCTGGGGGCTCTAGGGACCAGGCAGGAAGCGGTACAGGCCAGGCCCGGCAATGGGGCTGGGCGGTGCAGCGGGCCTGGGGGCCGCCTGTCCTCATGAGGTCCTCTTGGACCCCCCCCCCCCGGTCTCAGGGTTGGCATGTCTGCCACTATCGCTGCAGAACCTGAGTGTGGCCTGGCTCTGTGGTCCCTGTGCTGCTCCTTCCTGCCACGGGACTGGGCTGCGCCCAGGACTCTACCCCCAGCCTCATCCTCCCCTGCTTTCCACCCAGCCCCACACAGACAACCAGCCACTCCCACACTCAGTAACCTGCCGTGGCTCCCTAGTGCCCGAGAGCCATTAAGGCCTGGGCTAGGTGGAGGCAGGATGGGGGTGTCAAATCCTGGCTCAATCACTGTATTAGCCTGGGGACCTTGGACAAGTTTCTTAGCCTCTTTGTGTCTCAGTTTCTTTGTCTGTACAAGGAGCTAAGATCACTCACCTCCCAGAGCTGTTGGAGGCTCAGGTGCACGTGTGGGAAGCACCAAGACCCTGCTGGGCCTCCCCTGGGGTCCGTCCACCTCCCTGGCGTCTGCGCGTGGCCCGCCTCCTCTGCACAAGACCAAGGACCTCTGGCCCGGCTCTTCCCCCGTGCTCAGCTCTGCCTGGCCGTCCCACCTGCTGCTCCCTCTGCCCCCCTTTTCGGGGTCCGCCTCAGCCGGGTGCAGCCTTCCAGCATCTGTCCCGGGAAGTGTCCCGTGTGCGTCTGTCCGACCGCGGGCTCCCTGGGGACCGGGCTGGCCCATCTCATCTTTACTGTCTCTGCCCTAGCCCGGCCCTCCACTGTGGGGCGAGCTCTGGCCTTGTCCCTCCAGGCCTGGCTCAGCCCTGCTGACCTTCAGGGGGCGCACACTGGGGGTGGGGTGTCTCTGAGCTTCCCAGAAGCCCCCCCACAGCTGGGGAATTTGGGCCTGGATCCTATGGCTAAGGCTGTCCACACTGGCCTTGCTTCCCAGGCCAAGCAGCAGAGGGTGGGCCGTGGTCTCCGGGTCCACGCGCGGCTCTGGGCTCCCCTCTGGGCTCCACGGTGTGAGCTGCAGCCTTCCCCAGAGCTGGCGGGCTGCGGTCGCCCTTGTCACTGTCGTTAGACCACGTCGGTGCACGTGAGGAGGGCTGTGTCCGGAGCAGCACTTGCCATTATGCTCCGTGAAACAGCGTCTGTCCCCACTGTGTGCCCGGCACCCGTCCCGTGCCAGACACACAGTAGGGCTCACTGACGGAGGACTGAAGAAGTCACCGGGCGTTTTCTAGAAGCTGTCCTTGCTACTCGAGTGCCCCCCACCTCCGCCCAAATGGCACCTGGGCCCGGGGGTGGGCAGAGTTGGAGGGTCCAGACCCTGGCTCGTGGGTACAAAGCCGGCTCCACGGTGGCGCGGTCCCCTTCCCCCTCAGTTGTGCCTCTGGGCTGGGGCTGCTGCCCTCGGGGCCCACGCCTCTCCAGTACGTGACCGCGGGACCTGCCTCCCTCGGGCTGGCCACCTGCAGTCCAGCCAGCGTTGCGGGCTGTGGCCGCTGGGGACAGCGAGGGGCGGCTGGCGACCTGCTGCTCACTTGTCTCTGCCCCCCACCGGCCGACCTGAGGGGCTTGCTAAATCCTTCCTGGATCGGGCTCTTTTTATCAGCCTTGTCTGACAGGGGCTCATTACGCTCCTGTCCTGGCTTCCCTCCTCCCTGCCTTCCTCCTCCAGCCTTTCCAGGGAGGGGAGGGGAGCCGGAGGGGAAGGAAGGTTATTTTTTTAAATGGCTGGACTAGCAGGGACTTCTTGAGCGCTCGCTATGCACCTTCTGGCGTCATCTCTGTCCACCCCCGCCAGTTCTACAAGGTGGCCGTGAGCATGGCTACTCTGTTTACAGCATAGAAACAGAGAGGTTGCTGGTCTCGCTGATGTCACACAGCAAGGAGTCAGGGCCTCGGAGATTTGAGTCAGGGCCTTTGCATCTCTGCTCTGCAACTCGCTGGTACCAGACCGAGGCCATGGTGAGGTGACGGGGGGGCCAGATCCCTCCCCTGGCCATCACTTGGCAGGTGTCTCTGAGACCCTGGGCACTGGGGGACACAGAGATGATATATTCCATTAATCTTCTAAAGTAAAATGCCCATAAGTAAGGTGCTATGACCAGCTCCATTTTACAAATGAGGACAGAGGCACAGAGGTGTTGAGACCTGTTTAAGGTCACACAGCAAGGAAGTGGGGAAGACAGGGTTTGGGCCCGGCCGTCTGCTGCCTTGGAGATGCTTGCCCTCTAGTTGGGAAGAGAGGGGGAGTATGGCTGTCACCACAGTGCTGTAGGGCCCCAGGGAGCACCGAGGAATCTGAACAGATAGCCCGGGAGGCCGACCTGAGGAGGGACAGCCATCCTGGGAGCCGAGGGTGGGAAGTTCCCCGTGTGGAGGCCCGAGGCTGCCCAGTCCCCACCAGTGACACACGCACCCTGCAGACAGGTTCATGGCCGCCGGGGACGCACTGTGAGTGGGCTTGACCCTTGACTTCGGGGGCTCTTCTGGGACTAGGGCAGCAGGAAGGGCAGGCCCTGTGGAGCACTGGGCCTGGAGTCTTCCGCTCCCCCGAGGACTACCTGCTTCCCTGGTAGAGTGCGCTGGGAACCAGGTACTCCTGCTGTCGGTGACGTGGGTGGTTTGGGGGCAGAGCCTGGGACTGAAGCCAAGAGGTGTGCCCAGGTCTTTGGTGTTCCCACCCTAGCACCTCATCCAGCCCCAGGCTTTCCCATGATATTCGTTTCCGCTCACTCCAGCCGCTACGGATTTGGTACCTTGTATTATCGTGTCTGAGAGAATTCAGATGTGCCATGGGAGGCCTTATTTCTCTGAACCATCTCAAAGTCATTCTTCAGTGCTCACGTGATTTCAACCCAACCCTCCCCTGCCCTCCCCTGCCCTCCGCTCTACTCCCCTGTTACCCTCTGTACGTGTCCAGGGCTCTGGCTAAAGAGAAAGGGAAGAAGAATTCATGGTGGGTAGAAGGTATTTGACTTTTGCCACCCATATGCTGTGTGACTCTGGACACATAAGTTGACCTCTCTGTGCATCAGGGCTCTGGGTGGGAGAAACCATGGATGTGGGGAAAGTTATTAGCCCCACTGTACAGAAACGTCCTGACTTCTCTGTGGTTGAGAACCCGTGTTGGCTTTTATCCAGCAGGGTCACATTAGAATATCAGTGGAAAATCTCCATCTTTCCTTGCGTCTGTGACCGCTAACCCTGCCCCGTCGCTCAGCTGTTGGTATGGGACAGTGTTTTCCGGAGTATCACACACATTCTGCTGGATACACAGGATGCTGGACCCAAGACTATAGCTGCAGGGACACAGGAGAAATACTTGGGCTGGTGGAAATGCTCTAATCTTGACTGTGGAGGTGGTTACATGACCATATGTATTTGTTAAGTTTGTACAAATAAACTAAAACAGGTGAGTTTAGCTGTATGTGTATTATACCTCAGTTAAAAATATTTTCCCATAAAAGTCTTATGTACATTTATTAGAGTTACTTCTTAGGTAGTTAACATTTTTCATTGATATTATGCATGGTATCTTTTTAAAATGACATTTTCTGTTACGGATATATAGAAATGTAATTGATTTATTTATGTATACTTGTGGATTCTCTTAGTACTTTTAATAATTTGATTATAGATCTCCTTGGGTTTTCTATGTAGATATTTGTGAATAACGGGAGTTCCTTATCTTATACTTTATTTCTTTTTCTTTCCTCATTGCACTGGCTAGGGTCTCTCATACAACGTACCAGAAGCAGGGTCTCTCATACAACGTACCGGAAGCAGGGCCTCTCATACAACGTACCGGAAGCAGGGCCTCTCATACAACGTACCGGAAGCAGGGCCTCTCATAGAACGTACCGGAAGCAGGGCCTCTCATAGAACGTACCGGAAGCAGGGCCTCTCATAGAACGTACCGGAAGCAGGGCCTCTCATAGAACGTACCGGAAGCAGGGCCTCTCATAGAACGTACCGGAAGCAGGGCCTCTCATAGAACGTACCGGAAGCAGGGCCTCTCATAGAACGTACCGGAAGCAGGGCCTCTCATAGAACGTACCGGAAGCAGGGCCTCTCATAGAACGTACCGGAAGCAGGGCCTCTCATAGAACGTACCGGAAGCAGGGCCTCTCATAGAACGTACCGGAAGCAGGGCCTCTCATAGAACGTACCGGAAGCAGGGCCTCTCATAGAACGTACCGGAAGCAGGGCCTCTCATAGAACGTACCGGAAGCAGGGCCTCTCATAGAACGTACCGGAAGCAGGGCCTCTCATAGAACGTACCGGAAGCAGGGCCTCTCATAGAACGTACCGGAAGCAGGGCCTCTCATAGAACGTACCGGAAGCAGGGCCTCTCATAGAACGTACCGGAAGCAGGGCCTCTCATAGAACGTACCGGAAGCAGGGCCTCTCATAGAACGTACCGGAAGCAGGGCCTCTCATAGAACGTACCGGAAGCAGGGCCTCTCATAGAACGTACCGGAAGCAGGGCCTCTCATAGAACGTACCGGAAGCAGGGCCTCTCATAGAACGTACCGGAAGCAGGGCCTCTCATAGAACGTACCGGAAGGAGGGTCTCTCATAGAACGTACCGGAAGGAGGGTCTCTCATAGAACGTACCGGAAGCAGGGTCTCTCATACAGCGTACCGGAAGCAGGGCCTCTCATACAGCGTACCGGAAGCAGGGCCTCTCATACAACGTACCGGAAGCAGGGCCTCTCATACAACGTACCGGAAGCAGGGCCTCTCATAGAATGTACCAGAAGGAGGGAGTGTCAACTTCTTGTTTTTAATGCCTACTAGAATTTCTAGTTCTCACCCCGGGAGGATGACATTTGCTGTAGGCTTTTGGCAGATACACTTTTTCCAGTCAAGAAACTGTCTTTCCGTGTCTAGTTTACCAGTATTTTTTATCTTGCTTTGTCTCGTTTCAGATCGCCTTGTTGAATGCCATCCAATTTTCCTCTGCGCTATTGAGGTGAGCGTGTTTCCTTTAACCTGATGGTGCGGTGATACACACTTCGGATGTCTATCCTAAAATCACCCGTGCACTCCCAGGGTAGATCCGTCTTGCTTGTGAGGTGGTCACATTCCAGTTTCCACTTACTTTGTTCAAAAGGCTGAATCCTGCTGTTTATATTTTATTTAGGATTTTTCCACCTTTGTTCGTGAGTGCAATTGGCTGCATTTTTCTTTCTCATACAGTTTGTCTCGTTTTTGGCATCAGTGTTGTACCAGTTTCAGAGATGGGCGCTGTGGGATAAGACCAGAATGATCTAGGATGAACAAGGTTCTTACTTTGCATTTTAAATTGTGGGGCTCTTCACACGTTTATTTATTCTGCTGCAAGTTCTGTAAGGAGTGTGTCTATTCCATTTTGTATTTAGAGGTGCTGTCATTAAGATTTATTTTATGAGCATTTTAGTCTGTGACATATCTACAGTCGACCCATTCTTTATTCCAAATATTGTTTGCAGACACGCTCTGTTTTTCTTGATCATTCTTGTTGGAGGTTAGTGGAGGTCGGGTTGGTTGAGTGTTTTGCATTGTTGCTTTGTTTATTTAGGTTGCTTTGGGTTTATTCAGTTGTGATCAGAATATTAGTTTCAGCCCCCTTTTTCAATGTGCCACCTGACTCTGCCTGTGACCAGAAGTTGTCATGACCCCAGCTTGGTGGGAGTCACAGTGGAGGGAAAACAAAGATGAGAGCTGCAGACCAGCACCTAGAGCGGCCCCTGTGGTGCACCCAGTGGGCTCCCCGGTGGCGGTGGCGGTTAAGCATGGCCAGGAGCCAGCGTCAGGCAGCCCAGTTCCTGCAAGCTTTTGGGAAGTGACTTGTCCCTGTTTGTTAAGAGCCTTTCCAGTTGGCTTAGGAATTCCATGATGGGGAATGGAGGCAAGAAAACGAGTTTGGACAAAGAGATAAGTAGATGAAAAAATATTTATCAGAATCGTTCATGAGAAAAAAAACATTTGGAGGTAGAGGACAATCAGTAAGTCTGTATTTACATGTTAAAAATTTTTGTATCATTTTAACAAAAATGATAGTGATGAAAATGTTTAATAATAGAGTAAAATGCTTATGGTTATGCTTAAAGTGACAAAAAAAGCAAAAGGCGACATTGTGCATACCAGGTGACGTGTCTGTATGGAAAGATGTGAATTAAAAACATCCAGAAGAAACAGACCGGAAGGTTACCAGGCGAGTGTCCAGAGGGTGACGCTTGCTGCCGTGTGCTTCCCCAGATAGAATATGTTAGGTCTAGTATAGGGAAAGGAGAGCTGTGTCGTGGGCAGCCTGGGGGCGCAGCAGGAGAGGTCACTCTTGTCCAGTGAGGTGAGTGCCGCGGGCTGGTGTGGGTTGGCCTCGTTTGAGCCACACACCATCTCCCTGGCTGGCGCTGGTATTGTCCCTTTCACAGATGAGGACACAGAGGCCCAGAGCAACTCGGCGATTTGTCCAGCGTCACACACCTCGTAAGTGGCAGAGCTGGGGTCTACACCTGAGTCAGGGGGAGAGAGCCATCAGGGGACCTGGCCCCACGCCTGAGCCCCACTTCTCCTGGGCTGGCCATTCCCTGCAGGGGCCAGGATCTGCCCGCGGGGCCAGACTTTCTCCCACAGCCCTGGAGCCCACCCTGTCCCAAAGGGGCCCCCAACCCTCCTATTCTGGCCTCTGCTGCGGGCTGAGTCCCCGCCCCCAGCAGGAGACCCTTCTGGCTCCCTGCCACGGCTCCCTGGTACCTTTCCCCACACTCCCGTCATCCTCCATCCCTGGACAGTATCCGCAGCACAGAGACCTTGGCCGTGGCCATCCCCGAGCTCCCCGGGAGTGTCCTTGCCTTGATCCATTTGGAGGAGGGATCCCCACTCCCGTCGTCCCAGGGATGAAACAGGAACAGCCACGTCACGCCCCAGGGTCTCTTGGTCTCGAGCCCGGCCCCTCTGCTGTGGGCCCTCGGCTCCTCCAGGGGTCCGCGCGCCGACTCTGACATCACCCCTGCGGGAGCCCCCTCTGGCCCGCCTCACTGCAGCAGTGTGTGTAGGGTTGGGCTGAGTGTCCCACAGCCTGTGTCTGAATCCCAGCTGCACCGCTGCTGTGACGTGGGGCGACTCCCATAGCCTCTCTACCTCGATTTACCCACCTGGGTGATGGGCGTGTATGGCTGAGAGCTCTCAGTGAGCTGTCCGTATGGGGCTTAAGACGGTGCTGGCCGGCAGTGGCTCTTGTTCCTGCTCTTTCGGGTCTGTCCTTCTGTCCGTGGCCCTGGAGAGTGGAGAGTGGTGGGCACCGCGCCCCACGGGCAGGGTGGGGGTGCGGCCTGTGGTTATTCCTCCCGCAGCTCTGGGCGTGAGCTTTGTTCTGAGGTCTCATCATGGCTTCCTCGTGATAAAGCCCACATTCTCCGGAGGCGTGCCTAATCCCTGCATCTGGCTCCTGTTTGGTCCAGGAGAAGGGGCTGTCTGCTGATCCACGCCCCACGTCCTGGCAGAGGCTCTGTGGGGGCAGCGACTGTGTTCTCTGCCACCATGTCCCCTGGCCAGGGCCAGCACATGGGGCGGGGGGCCCTAGGAACAAATGTTCACCGACAGGGACTGCACAGTGGTTCACATTCTAGCTGCAGGGCTGTGGCACCCGGGTATTTGGTCAGACACCAGGCTAGATGTCACGTGACGATATTTTAAAAATGAATTAACTTTTTTTTTAAAGCTTTAATTTATTTGATAAAGAGATCACAAGTAGGCAGAGAGGAAGGCAGAGAGAGAGGAGGAAGCAGGCTCCCTGCTGAGCAGAGAGCCCGATGCAGCTCGATCCCAGGATCCTGAGATCATGACCTGAGCCGAAGGCAGAGGCTTTAACCCACTGAGCCACCCAGGCACCCTTGAATTAACGTTTAAATCAGCAGACGAGGGTGGGGTCACAGAACCACTTGTCATCTCCATTAGGACGTGTGTCCTGTGTCCTCCCCGCTCCGACACCCTCCGGCTAACCCCGCCAGGAAAGTGCACGGCCAGTCCCCGTGTTGATCGAATGTCCCGAGCGTCCACCGGTCTCTCGTGGGTGAGCCTCTGTGACATGGTAGGAAAGCCCATCTCCAGAAAGTTCCCTCTTCCTTTCAGACTGTGTACTCGTCAGCTTTTTTTCCTGGTTCCACCCCAGCGATCAGCCCCCCAGCGGAGCTCCCGGGTCCTGCTCCCCAGGCCCCCCCTTCTGACGCTTTCACCCCTCTGGCCCTCCAGATTCGGGTTTTTCATCTGTCCTCATAAACTGGCTGTTACTGCGTCTGTGTCTCAGAGCAACCCTTCCGCGTCTCTGATGCGGGTAACAACGCTGACCCCCGTTCCCGCCCCAAGTGGAGACGGACGGTCCTCACTCGTGTGCCTGCTCACGGGGGCCACGCGGGGTTGGCTGCAGGCCTGGCTCCTGTGTCTGTGTCCGGTAGGGACCTCGTAGGGCAGGGCCTGAGCGCCCTGCTGGGCTGGGGCTGTCCCTGCAGTCACTGGGGACGGTGAAGGATGGCGTCACCACGCCCACGTCCCTGTGGCCTCACCATGCCTGCCTTAGCAGCTGCTTGTTCTTGTGTCTCTCTCTCAGATGGCTCTCGTCTCCACGGTGACCTCCCCCTGTGCCTGCTGGGCCCAGGTTCCCACCATCCCCTACGGGCATCCTCAGAGCCTCCGCCTTCCTCATCCGCCTCTCATGTCCCAGAGTGTCTTTCACACTTTAGCGAGAGCGATTCCTCTCATTGGCAAATCTGACTCTGCCACGTCTGTCCCAAACCCTGGTGCACTGAGAAGGGTCTCATTCTGCCATGGCTCTGACGGACTGTGTCGCACTCACCTGTGCATCCCTCCCTGCTGCAGCCGGTCCGGCCCCTGCGGTCTTCAGGGTGCTGCCCCTCCTCTTGGCCTCTGGGCCTTTGCGCCTGAGGATTCCTGTTCCTGGTTCAAGTTTCTACTTAGAATAGTAGCGGTGATGACAGTAATGGCTGAGATTCACTGCCCTCTTCCCCTGGGCCAGGAGCTGTGCCTACTGACTGCTTCCTATTCATCTCCTTTGCCTCTCATATGACCCCACAGCTTTGGTGCCGCTTTGGGCCCCATATCACAGGTGAGGAAACCGAGGCTCCGAGGGTTTAGTGCATTGACCTGGGTCTCGTCGCTGGTGTAAGGAGAGCTGAGGTTTCCAACCAGTCTGCCTGGGTCTGGAGGAGTCTGCCTGCTTGACCAGGGCATCCGGGGAGCCCCCCTGATCCCGGGGCCAGGACGGGGCCCTTCCTGAGCTTCCATCTGTCGCGGGCCCCGCCGCCTCTGTGCCCTTGCCTGTTCGCTTCGCTCGTTTGCTGGTCTGTGAGCTCTTTTGGCTGCAGAGCCTGGCGTGTCACTGGCACTCAGGAAGCAATTGTTTGGGGGAATGAGAAGGGACATGGCCACGCTGATGGATGGCTGTGCGTGAGGTCTGTGGTGTTGGAGCCCCGTCGGCGCTGCGGGGGGTCGGTCACCGAGCGAGCATCTGGTCTGTGGGGTATTGGGACAGTGTTCGGGCCGGCCATGCGAGAATGTGTTGCCGTAACAAACCCCAAGTGTCAGTGGGCTCCGTCAATAAGGTCCACTGTGTGCGTCCTGGCTGGGTGGCTCTCCAGGCAGTGACCCAGGCTCTGGGCTCTGTCCACCACTGAATTCCACCGTCTTCCCCGGGGTGAAGTACAGAGGGGATGCGGAGGGTGGACACCGCTGGGCCATTCCTTGGCCAGGCAAATGGTGCTTGTCACGTTTCTCCACATCCCCCTGGCCATCCCCCGGGCCTGCTGTGCACCACATGCAAAAGATGAAATCCCAAGAGGCCGTGGGATTCACTGAACACACTGAGCCCACAGGGGATGAAGTCACCTGCCATGGGCTGATGTCGCCCCCGATTCCTGTGCTGGAGCCCCGGCCCCCGTGCTGCTGTATTTGGAGACGGGGCTTTGCAGAGGTGGTGAAGGTTAGAGGAGGTCATGGGCGGGGGCTGATGGAAGAGACACCAGCCTCGCTCGCTCTCCTGCGTGTGAGCACAGAGCCAGCGGGCAGCTGTCCAGGTACGGCCTGCAGCAGGACCCCCACCAGAAATGCCCTCCCCCCGACACCCCGATCTCAGACCCTAGCCTCCAGGGCTGTGAGGAGTCAAAGTCTGTTGTTTAAGCCACCCGCTGTGGCCCTTGCCACCACGGGCCGGGCTGACTGGGACAGACCCGGGGCGGAGTGACAGGGTAGGGAGGTAAACACGCGGAGAAAGGTGGGCCCAACCTCGCGGAGATGGAGCACTGGCTGTGTTTTCTCCGGGTGGAACCGTGCTTTTGCCAAATCATGGCGTGTGTCTCCAGCAGCGGCTTCGTGCTGCTCTGAGCCATGGAAGACGGGGTGCCGGAGACGGGGGGTGGGGGTCCTAGTGCGGGCCTGGAACCTCCTGTCCCTGGGTTGTGGCTGGCAGGGCTGATGGGTCACTGAATGGAGCTCTGGCAGCAGGTGGCTCCGTGGGGCTCCCCGGGGTGGCGGGCACAGGGCTGCGGACGGGGGAGCTGGGCTCGTCGCCCGCGGCCAGAGTGCAGACAACCACAGGGAACTGGAGACGGACCTGCGGGTCCCTTGCTGTGCCACATCTGTGGGGTCCACCCTCTGGAGACGGGTCCTTCCAGCTGTGTGTGTGTTCTCTGTCCCCTCTTAAACTGAGGACGGTCTCGTTGCGAGGTCCCTAACCCAAGCACATCTGCAAAGACCCTGTTTCCGAGAAGGTCACCGGGAGCCGTCCGGGGGATAGGCCGTGGGCGTGCCTTTCTAGGGCTGTCATCCAGCCCACTGCGGAGAGGCGTGGCGGGAAGGCACTACGAAAGTCCCCACTTATGAAGCCGGGGTGGGGGGGCCCACAGGGCGGGCGAGGCTCGGGATGCCGCGGGAAGCCGCTACTGTCTGCAGTGGCCGAGGGCAGGAGGCTGGGCCCTGAACAGCTGGTGGCTGTGGCCATGGAAGAGGGGCCGCCCCCCGCCCGCCCGGAGCCGAGGCCACGGAGTGGAGCGCAGTGAGCCCCGGTCCCCGGCATGCCGGGACGGTGATGGTCACCCCCACTCAGCTTTCTCCCCTCCGCCTCCCACTGGCTGAGCCCTCCTGGAAGCCAGAGGGCAGGGGAGGTGGGGTGGGGTCCTTGGATGGGAGACAGGATGTCCTGTGCACAGGACGGGCCAGAAAGGGGGGTCGGGGGCAATCAGCGACTCACCAGGAGGAGCTCAGTGGGAAGCAGGAGAATTCTACCAGGGTGGAGGGGGCACAGGGCTGCCCCGTTACCTGTCAGGTGACCTCCCACCTGTCCCTCCCCTCCGCTTCTCTCCCCCACTCTTCCTCTTTCTCCTCCTCCTCTCTCTCTTCCCCCTCTGTTCCTCCTCCCACTTTTCTTCCCCTTCCCTTCCCCCTTTTTCCCTCCCTGCCTTCCCTCCTTTCCTTCAAGAACATCTGAGTGCTGATACAGCCGGATGAGGCGACACGTTACCGTCCAGGGGCCGGGGGTGGGTGGCGGGGCCCTTGACCTGGTCCGTGGGTGTAACAGAGAAGTGACCCAGTTTTGATGCAGATACGTTAGAGCCAGAGGGGTGGTTTGTGGGTGGGGGCAGGCTCCTCCTGTGACCCCAGGACACTGGGGGTCTGTCCGGCGGCCCCGGGGCCGTGGGGGTGGCCCACCCCGCCCCCATCAGTCTGTCGCCCAGTGGTTCTGGCTCATCCATCCCTGGGCCTTGCCTGGGTCCGTGCGTGCGCCAGTGGTGGTCTGAGGATGAGTTTCTAATGAGATCATCCTGACCGTTCTCCAGAAGAGAGCAGCTTTCCCGTCCTCACCCCACCCCCAACGTATGGGTCTCCTCCCACCCCGTGCTGTCACCCGTCATTGTCACGGTTCATTTTGGGGATCAAGTTATCCCCGATTTGGCCAGGGGAGGCCCCTCCTGTTTTCTGACATCTCCCGACATTTAAAGACATTCTTCATCAGTGACTCCTTCTCACCCGCAAGCTGTTGCGGACTCACTCCGCCCTGTGTTCGCCCCGGATCTGGAATCTGCTTTTCCCCCCAGCAACCTTGCTCCTTGTAGACCACGGATTTTTGAACCCAGGGTCTTGGTGTTAGGTGAGCTCGTTTATCAAAAGGTGATAAGCTCCAGTGATTGATTTGTCATGGACGGATTCCTCCTTCTTCCCAGCAGAGCTTGAGAACGCGAACACTTGGTAGTCGTTCCCAACAGCTATTTCTAGCCGGCCTGGCCCCCAGCGAATCCTCCGCCTCTCCCCAGGGATTCTTCCTTAAAAAAGCAGGTTCCCCTCGTCCTGGCAGCGATGGTGCTGGATTCAAGCCGTCTGCCTCTCATTGGGCTTCCCATCTGCTCCTTCTGGCATCCTCAGCGAGTGGAGACGGTCCTTGGGTAGGCTCCAGCCTCGCGGGGGCCCCTCCATCGAGTCTGGAGGCTTCCGGGACTCTCTAGCCACACTAGGCGGCCCCACCTCGTCTCCGTCCCCGGGCAGGTCACCTCCTCCTCACTCGGGGAAGGAAGCAGGGGTTTTGTGGGAGCCGGTTCCAGGGAACCCTTGGAAGGAAGAGTTCTCTCAGAGGTGGATGGAAGTGTCCCGTGTCCGTGATGGGCTCCCATGGGCCAGGGCGAGGAAGCGCTGAGGCTGGGAGGGGGCAGGATTTGAAATGAGGTAGCCCAATTCCCTGCACACTCCCCAGATTGCCTCACTCAGGCCTCCGAGTATGGGCTCCAGGCACAGAATGAGGAAGCAAGAAGGCTTTGGAGTCAGGAATGTTCATGTTCAAAGCATTGCTTTGCTGCTCTCGGGCTGTGCTACTCTCGGGCAAGTCGTCCACATTCTCGGGGCCTTAGTTTCTGCAGCTCACGGTGATGGCGGTGGTCCTCACACTTCGGGGTTAGCGTGAGCATTAGAAGTGAGAATAATCAGCAATCCCGTGTCTAGTTTGTCAATAATGACTAGCGGCCATAAGTGTTCCTAAATGAGACACTTCCTACAAATCCTAGAGTGCTCTATAATTATGAAGAGTTGATAATCTTAAAATCAAGGGTCAGGGGACCTGTAGGAATCTGCTGTCAGTCGGGCACGTGGAGAACCCGCTCCCGGCCCTTAGTGGGGCTCTCACCCGGGCCTGACCCTGCCCACTGTCTGATCATCATAGAAAGAACACGGCGAACTTCTGTTGCCCAGGCAGAGGAGCTAACCCTTTCCCAGGCACAATTAGTAATACAATAATAATAATAGCGCCTGTGGGTTTCAGAGAAGCAAGACCGGGAATGCTGGGTGAGATCTCAGAGCGGGGTGGCGGGGGACAGCAGACAGGGGCTCAGGCAGCAGAGCCCAGCATTTGGGGCCATGGTGATCTAGACGTGCTTTCTGAGACCCTGAGCGGTGCCTGTGGCCAGGGGACAAGAGCCCAGGGCTGTGGCCGGCCCAACCACGGCCCCCAAGGGTGGCCAGTTCCACTCCCGGAACCTGTGAGTGTTGCCCGGAGGGGCTTGGCGGTAGGACTAAGGATCTTAAGATGGGGAGATGACTCCAGATTGGCTAGCTGGGCCCTAAACGTAATCCCAGAGGGAGATTTGATGCTGTAGATGGAGGCCTTGTGCCCACTGACATGTGATGCTAGACTCCGGTTTTGGAGGAGGGGCTGTGAGTCGAGGAGTGTGGGCACCTCTAGAAGCTGGAAAAGGCCGGGATTCTCTCTTAGACCCTCCAGAGGGAGGGCAGCCTGGCTGACCACCTGGCTTCGTCCCAGTAAAACTAGTCTCAGACTCCCTGTCCCCAGAGCCGTAAGAAAATCAGTGTGTGTGTTTTCAGCCACTGAGTTGGTGGGAATTTGCTAGAGCAGCCCAGGGAACTAATCCAAGGACCCACCCTGGGAACCTGTCCTGGCAAGCCTGCTTGGTTTCGAGTTAGGACCACAGAGGGCTGACCTTACACGTGAGGATGAGCCAGAAGCAGACAGACCCCGTGGATACTGCACTTCAGCTCCACATAATTGGAACCCCTGAAATTGTGGGGAGACCATACGGGGCACCTGGTGCCCGGACCGCTGACAGACATGAACGTGAATCCTTTCTGGACAGGGATAACATCATCCCAAATGTCTATGTCAGAAATCCGGTGTTTGTGCGCAATAAAGACTACTAGGCATGCGAGGAGACAGCATCACGGGAGCTCAGCAGAAACAGCAGACCATAGACGCAGACCCTCCGGAAATCCAGTGACGGAGTTACGAGAACTTTGACGTGACTGTTCTCTGTGCTCAAAGAGATGACAAGATGGGATTGAGAGTTTCAGGGAAGAACAGCGAGCTGTGAAAGGCAGCAAAGTGGAAATTACAGAACTCAGAAGTATAATAAGTGAAACTGACACAGTTGGAGAGAGAATGGGGGACTTGGAAGAACCTTCAAAAGGAAAAACCAGAATGAGGCGCAGGGTCAAAGGATAGAAAACACCATAAAGAGGTTAAGATCCCTAGAAGGGGGATCCAGTGGGATTGGAGTTCTGGAAGAAGAGGGAAGGAAATGGGCCAGAAGCAATACTGAAGGGATAATGGCTGGGGTCTGGGGCGAGGCTGCCTTTGTTTGCTGGGTCCACGTAACAGGATCTCACAGCCGGCCCAGCGTAAACAACAGAAATCTCCTTTATCCTGGCTCTGAGGCCAGAAGTCTGAGATCCAGCTGTTGGCGGGACTGGTCTCTCCTGGGGCCTCCCTCCTCGGTCTGCAGGGGGCGGCTTCTCGCTGCGTCCTCACGTGGCCTCTGCACACACGTCCCGGTGTCTCTGTGTGTCCACATCTCCACTTAGAATGACATCAGGGTGGGTTAGGGTCTGCCCCGAAGCCTCGATTTCACGTAATCACCTCTTTAAAGCTACGACCTCCAAACAGTTATATCCAGAGGTGCTGGGACTTAGAGGTTCAACACGTGCCCTTCTTGGGACACCGAGCAGGGAAGGCACACAGTTCAGGCTGTAGTGAAGATAGTAAACCATGGATTCAGGAATGTCCAGGAGTCCAGAGCAGGGTAAGGGAAACAAAACTGCATCTCTCTACCCTGTGCCAACATTGCCAGATGTCGAAGATACAAGAAGCCTTCCAGGTGGCCAGGAAGAAAGGACGATTTGCCTCCAGGGGAGCGACCCCTAGAGCATCAGCTGACTTCTCAGCCGAAATGACGGAAGCCAGGAGGGGGTGAGCGATATTCTCAATGAGCAGAAGAAGGAAATGCCAGCCTGGACTCCTTTGTCACGGATGTCCTTCCAGAGTCCGTGTAGCAGCCTGTGGTCCCGGTGGTGAGACAGGAAGGCTGGTGGGAAGGACCTGTAAGCTCTGGTGAGTGGCTGTAATGTGTAAGGGCTCCACGTGGCACCCAGGGGTCAAGAGAGGAAGGACAAGCCGGAAGGAACGTGGAGGGGCCTCCCCAGGCGGGGTTCGGACCTTCATGGAGAAGGTGTGGCCCAGCCCGCTGGACAGTGGGGAAGCTTGCTGGGTTTCCCAGCCGGGAGCCGGTCTGGG
Source organism: Ailurus styani (assembly GCA_002007465.1). NCBI lineage: Eukaryota > Metazoa > Chordata > Mammalia > Carnivora > Ailuridae > Ailurus > Ailurus styani. The sequence goes on from LNAC01000189.1 coordinate 2,742,856, forward strand.
GTCCTCGGGCAGGGCGCCAGCCTCCCGTGTGCGGTCAGGGCCCCGTGATCAGCGGTGAGGGGGTGCTGTCCAGAGAGGGTGGGGGTCTGCGGTGTAGGTGAGCTGCACAGGGGCCTGTGGAGGGACCGTGGCCTGGGGGGAGCCCTCTGTGGAAGGCTGATCGGTGGCTTCCAGGGAGAAGAGGGGACGGGGAGGAGTGGGTGACGCTTCTGTATACGGGGTCAGAACTTCTCAAATTTTATGCCTTGAATAAGGGTGATTGGTTGTGTGTCAATAATGCATTTAAACCCCCAAAGCTCGGGGTTTAAGGATGCAGACTTGGTGGCAAGTCTATAAAAAAGAGGGAGTGTGTCACATAAAAGTCAGGATAGCGTGTTACCTTTGGGAGGGTTGGGCTGGGAGGGGGGCCCTGGAGTCCTCCGTAACGCCCGGTTTCTTCACCTGGATTGTGGTCTAGTGGCTGTTTACTTGGTGAGGAATTTTTGATCTTCAGAACCGGGAAAGAGTAGGGCCTGGTGTCGTGGAGGAGGCGTCTGTGCTCGGCTCCCTTCCCAGCTGCTCCTTAAGTGCGGGCCTGGGGGCTGCCATGAAGGGCCCCTGTTGCGTCTGCACCCCCTGCTCCCCCCCTCTCCCTGCAGCAGGACAGGGACTGGGAGAGTGTGAGCTGAGAGCAGGACCGGGGCAGCGTGGATGGGCCTCTCCCCCACGGAAGCGCAGGTGCAAACAGGAAGCCAGAGTCTCAGGCCCGTGGGGGGTCGCGGGCAGCAGGATGCCGGTTGTCCCCGGAGAAGGGTCATGGGCAAGCCCCTCGGATGGGCAGGGATGTCTCAGATCAGGGGTGAGGGTGGCCCTGGTGAGGGGGGGTGGCAGGGAGGGGAGCGTGAGAAGGAAGCTGACTGCCCAGTGTCACGGAACTTGTCTGAGTTTCAGTCCCCTCGTCTTTAAAACGGGGACAAGGAACATTGCAGCCTGAGCGGGTGACCCAGTATCCTGGCCGCCTGACCTGGTCCCGGCTGATGCCTGTGCTCGCGGCTTAGTTACCCACGGTGCTGGCGTTCACGTCTGCGGCGTCCCTGTTCGGTCCGGACGGTGCAGGTCACAGTCATCCCAATCACAGGGATGCTGTGACGACTGGCAATGTGACGTATGCCGAGGGCCTCGCTCATCAGCCTGCACACGGTTCTGACCCAGCTGCCTCCGGGGCCGTCCCCTGAGAGCCCCCAGGCTGACCAGTGACGCTTCCTGGACACTTGCATTTTAAGACCTTAGAGCATTTTAAACCTTCCAAGAGGAACCACCCCTTTGCTCATCCTCGGATCCCCCAGACACCTGCGTACCTGGGAAGTGTCTACGCAGCCCGGCGTCTGGTCCACCAGCAGCCATTTACGTTCATCCACCCGTCCATCCAACCACCCGTCCATATGACACCCGTGCTTCCGTCTGTCTGTCCACGTGTGCATCTGCCCAGGAAATGCCCATCCAGTCTCGTGTCCGTCTTTCCACCCGCCCGCCTGCCGTCTCAGCCGCCGTTTACGCAGCACGTGTGTGCTTACTCGATTGCCCGAGCGTCTGCTCGTTGCAGACTCCCCCAGCCCCATCTCAGCGGATGGCACCCCACGGCCCCGGGGAAGCGGGGGCTCAGGCTGAGTGGCGTCTGTGCTGCTAAGTACTTGCTTCACTCCCCGAACGTGCTGCCTTTGACTTTGTCCTTTGAAATTGGGTTCTCTTGCTTCTGGGCCACCACCGTGCGTTCCCTTCCTACCGCCCCCGCCTTACTGACCCTTCGTAGTCTCTCATCTCCCTGTGCTCCCCACTTGTGGGCTCTCATGGGCCCAGGAAGCAGTCTCCAGACTCTCCCTTTGTTACGCTGTGTACTTGGCACCTTGTGGTCTCATCCAGTCTCAAGGTGTTAGGTACTTCCCACGAGCATGGACACCCCCATGCCCCTCTGTGTCCTGGGTCGCCCACCCTTGGCCGTTGTCATGTGTGTCCGGCTGTTTGTGGGACCTCCCCCTGGGTGTGTGGTGGACACTCAGACTCACCGAGCGTGCAATTCTGTCCTCCTCCACGCCGTTCTTTTCTCTTCCCACTTTGTCGACGGTGACTCCATCTCTCCGTTGCTTGGACCAAGCGTCTGGTGGTCACTCTTGAATCCAACCTCCCCCTGCCGGCCCCCCTTCAAGAAACACAGCCTGTTCGTCTCCCACCCAAATATGTCCAGAATCCCTCCCCTAACCTCTCTTCTGCTGTGTGCACCCTGGCTCAAGCCACCACCTGCTGAGAAGGCATTACAGAAACAGCCTCCTGTCCGGCCTCCTGGCCTCCACTCTTGCTCCCTGCAGCCTGTTGTCAGCTTAGTGGCCAGAGTCAGGCCATGTCACCCCCCCATCAGAGACCTCCAGTGGCTCCCAGGTCACTCAGGCTTCACGCCCCGCCGCCCTTCCTTCCTGCTGCTGTCTGCTACTCCCCCTCCCCTGCTCCCCTGTTCGGCCCCACTGGCCTCCTTGCTGTTCTTACACCAGATTCCCCCGCCTGGAATGCTCTTTCCCCAAATACCCACACGGCTTCTCCTCTAATCTCCTTGGAGGTTGTCAAGTGCCCTTTCTCAGCACGGGTGGTGCCCGTGGAGTGTTTCGGATCGCGTCTGGTCTGAGCTCTGCTCCTCTGGGAAGCAGAACCCGAGGAGGCTGGATTTGGGGTGGGAATGTGTGTTTGGGAGCTGTGAGCCCCAGGTGGCGAGCGTGAGGGGAGAGGGAGCCATCAGGCTGCCACTTTCTCGGCCACCCGTGGTGACGCCCAGCAGGCCGCTTGGCACCCGTGGCTCTCCAGAAAGTGCGTGGGGGCGGGGGGCACATTTGGGGGGAGTCTGCAGGCGACGCCATGGGGGGCACACGTCTGCTCGCCCCTCACCTCCTGCTTCTCATGGTCACGGTCTGTGCCCCGGGAGGTGATTTGCTCGCAGCTCCGGCCGTTCAGGAAGCCAGAGCCCAGGCTCCAGAGGCGGTGTTCTCTCCACGTCTGCAAGCGCGGGCCCGGGCACAGGTGGGCGCCCGCAGGGAGGCAGGGGCGGGACATCGGAGCAGCGGCCGAGCCCTCTGGGTGCCCACCTTGCTCTCTTTCCCGCCTTGTTTTTCCCTTGGAGCCTAGCGTCTGGCATACTCTAGGGTGTTATTTATTTCTGGGTTTAGTGTCTTCCTCTCTCCAATTGAACGGAAGCTCAAGACGGTAGGAATTACTGCTGTGTCCCCTGCTTATTCCTGCGGGTTAGAGCCGGCCTGGTCCCTTGCAGGTACTCTGTAAATATTTGTGGAATGAAGGAAGGAAAGGAGATTGTGTTTCATCGACCCAAAGAAGATTCTCTTTTGAGTAGTAGGTTTAACGCCGTAGGATTACGTTTTTTTCCCTGAGTCTTATGCTGTTTCTTGATTCTGTGTAGCAGATGATATTTATTTACACACGTTGTTACAAGTGGAGTATCGGATTCTGAGTTGTAGAGCCTCCTCTCTAGACAAAGCCCACAGGACTTCGCTGGGGCCAGGCGACAGGATGTGAGGGTTTCAACTGAGCCATAGTAAAATAGATAAGCGTGCATGCGTGGGGGGCGGGGGGGAGAGCGGGAAGGACCCATGCCCAGTTCGCAGCGCTGGGGTGCGGGGTGCGGAAGGGTTACGTCATTGCTCTGTATCTCTCAACTGTCGGGGTCTTTTTTTTTTTTCAGGCATGCGTTAATTCTATATTAAACGGTTTGTTTCTAAACTTTAAAAGATGTCCAGCTGAGGATCTGGAAAAATGACCCTCAGTCCTGATCCAGGCGAGGCCCCGGGGGTCAGAGGCTGCCGAGGAGCTCTGGGCAGAGCGGCCCCTCCGGCCCCCGTCAGGTCCCTGGGCGTCCCTGGAGAGGTCCTCCCCCTGGGCATCCCCAGGCAGGGGAGGCTGCCGGCGGCTGGAGCTCTGGCTCCTTCTGGAAGGGGCCTCCTAGAGCCCGACTTGTTTTCCAGTTCGTGGGCCTGATCGCTGGCAACCTCCCCACTCTGCTTGTTGCTCCCGCTGTTTTTTGTTTGCTTTTAAAAGATTTTCTTTATCAGAGAGAGGGAGAGCTTGAGAAAGGACAGGGGCAGAAGAAGAAGCCGACTCCACGCCGAGCGGGACCTCGTACCGTAACTGGCGGTCCCATAAATTGGGCCACGTAAATCCCCAAACCCCACGAGGCGGTACTATGTGTCCTCGGACCCTGGACTGCTTTCTGTACAGTACGTGGCTCTGAGGGAAGTCTGGGACTCGGACGCCCCCGCAGAGGGCGAGGGCAGGAGGGGGGGCGTTGCGTGAGGGGGGTGAGGGGCAGCGGAGGGAGGTCTGGCGGCTGGACCCCCTGGACGGAGGGACAGAGGGACCCTTGGTGACAGAGAGGCAGAAATGAATACCAGGAGATGCGTGGAGATTTTCTCCGAGTTTAGTCCAGATCCTTGGATTTTTAAATGTCTGTCCCGCGTATCAGAACCCATTAAGAAGATTTAAAAAAAATACTGAAAACATGCAGAAAAACTCAGAAAATAACTGTAAAGCCTCCGTGGCTCCCCCCCACTGACATTATTTACAGTTTTAGGTTTTTTTCCAGAACTGCAGACGGGATGATGCTGATGCCCACCACCCCCCCTGCCCCAGACGTACCTGCCGCCCCGAGCTGGTGGCTGTCACTCCCACGAGGCTTCGTACTTGTACTCGCGCTGGGGCGGTGCCCGGTTAAGGGGGTCGACGTTTACACCCAGCGTGAGGCTCCCGCGTGCACATCGCTGCTGAGCGGGGTTCGTGCCTCAGTTTCCCGGGGCTGCTGGAACCACGTACACAAACGGGGGCTCACACGCTGGCGTGTATTTTCTTGCAGTTCTGGGGCCAGATGCTCGGAAGCGGGGTATGGGCAGGGCTGGGTCCTTCGGAGGCTGCGAGGGACAGCCTGTCCCGGCCTCTCCTGGTGTCTGGGGGTTTGCTGGCATCCTTGGTGCTCCCCATCTCCGCCTTTGTCTTCACATGGCTTCTCCCCGTGGGCCTGTTTCTGTCCAAATGTCCCCTCTTCGTAAGGACACCGTCATGCTGGATGACGGTCCCCTGCTCCAGTACGACCTTGGCTTAATTAATTACTCCCGCCGTGGCTGTTTCCAAGTAAGGTCGTGTTCTGAGGTGTCGGGGTTAGGACTTCGACCTACAGTGTTCGAGAGGATACAAGCCAGCCCCACATGGCCGATTATTACTGTTACTAACCTCACCGTTGCTCTGAATTCCCTCTCCGTCACACCGCTCCCCCACGCACGCCGGAAACTGGGGTGTCCCGGGTCCTGTGCCCGGAACGCTGGGACGAGCGAGGCAGCAGGGCAAGGCGGGGCCCCCGCCTCTGGCCCTGCTGTTCACGCTGGGCCTGGGGCGGCTTGGCGTGGCACCCCGTTTTCTCATCAGGTAAAACTGAACCAAGCCCCGCTCCCTCTCCCCTGGGGGGGGCCCTGCGTGTCCCCTCACTATGAATAGGCTTTGTAACCCCACAAACGCGGCCATGGGTCACTCATTCTGGATCAGAAGCCGCCAGAGCCTTGGTCATTGAGAAGGGGAGGCCCGCAGGGACAGGGACAGGCTTGGGGGTGCTAAAGTGTTGAGCCCAAGGTGCGTCTTGGGAGGATTCTGTTTCGGATTCACAGTCGTTGCACTGATCGGAAATGACTGCATGACAAAGATCGGGAAGGCAGCGAACAAAGCCGGCCTTCTCCCCAGGAACGAGGTCTCGGAGATTTCTCCTGTGAGAGCAGCCCCTCAGAGGTTCCAGGAGAGAGAGGCATGGTCCACTTGCTAAGTAGACCAGAAATAACGTCCATCGTTGCTGCTCTGTTAACACGCTCGCATTGCTGTCCGACCGGGCTCTCTGAGGGGCCTCATCTATAAGTCATGAAACACAAAACACATTCAAATTGCCCTGAGGTTTTAACACATCCAGGGCAGCTTGTTGGAGTCAGAACACGGGTTCCCTGACGCCCAGGAGCTGCTAGAGGGAGGGATCCGGGCCGGGGAGGATGAAGTGTCTGGTGCGACTGTCGGCGCGGTTCGCCCCTGGAACGAGGCTCTTAGATTTGACAGCTCCTCCTGTTCCCTGGCACGCGCTTCCTTCCCATGTAAACATGCACGGGGTTTGGAGGTGAACAGGCCAGAGTCCCCGTCTGGGATCTGCGTGTGACCTTGGACAGGTGGCTTGACCCCATCACCTGTCACCGGCGCAGTGTCTTTCCCGTGAAGGGGGGCACCCGATGGCACCTGTCGGGGTGGGGAGGAGACGGTGCTCAGGAAAGTTGGCAAATGCCTGGCACACGGCGGGCGTCCAGAAATGGCCAGCGCTCCGGGGGACACTGGGAGCCACGCTCTCGAGAACAGACGTCCAGCTTCTTCTGGATGTTCTTTTCCGTTCTGCCGAGATTTGCCCTGAGTCTGGGCCAGCACTCGGGGAAACTGGGCTGTTCTCCAGGAGCTCAGAGATCACGTCTCCGGTGCTCCGGCTGTCCACCCCGACGTTCCTGCTCCCTGTGGGCAGGGAGTTCCCGGCAGCCTGTCCGCAGCGGCCCCCGTGGGGGCGGCCCGAGGGGACGGGGCTGTGTCCCCCCTGGTCAGGCAGCTGTAAGCACCGCCGTGTCCACCCCGCGGGACCCTGTGGCAGTCCGTTGTGATGGGAAGCTGTGCTTGACAGCAGGCGAGCCTCGTGAGTGTGGCGCTGAGCGAACGGGGGTCGACTCCAGGGTGGGAGTCACGTTACAGGACATTCAGCTACGAGGCCAAGAGGGGCTCCGGGTTTGGACGGGCCGTGGGGACGCGCTACCCAGTGCAACGAGGCCACCATGACGCCAGCGTCAGGATCCTGGTGGCATCCGGGGCTTATCATCAGGAAGGGCCCCCCACGCTCTGTTTCTTGACATTGGAGGAGGTCCCGTGGGTTCTGATCGCTGTGAAGCTGGATGTTTCTGTTTCACATACGCTTACCTGTGTGTGTAGTACGTTGTGTCGTGGATTCAGACGTGTCCCCCGCTGACTCACGTGCTGGGGTCCTAGCCCCCAACACCTCAGAAGGTGACCTTATTTGGAGACGGGTCTTTCCAGTTGTGCAGGTTAAGGCGAGGCCGTGAGGGTGGGCCCGGCTCCTGTGTGACCGATGTCCTTACGGAAAGAGGCAGTTTGGGGCTGGAGACAGACACGCATAGCCCCGAGGAGACCTCTGTACCTCAGGAAAGGGCCATGGTGGGTTCAGAGAGGAGCCCTCAGGGGTGACTCCTGGGTCACCATCCCCTGATCACCCAGAACTCTGATCTAGGGGATTAGAAGCTGCTCTGTCCCCGCCCCCCCAACAAGGGGCATCTGCTTAGCATTACGTACATGGTGAGCGGGATCAGACGTCCTTCCTAGTAAGTGCCTCTTAGAGCATTGTGGGAACCAGGGCTCAGGGTCAGGCCCCAAATGCAGCCTGTGACTGTGGTGGGGACCTCTCAGTGCCCGTTATAACCGTCTGGTGACGTGTGGGGACTGGGGACACGCTGGTTCAGCCCGGATGTTGCTTGGCCCCCCTGCAGGGGGAGGCTGGCAGGCTGGTTCCTCCGGGCCTCTCTCCTTGCTGTGTAGACGGCTGTCTTCTCCCTCAGTCCTCACACGGTCAGCCGTCGTGCGTGTGTGTGTCCTCATCTCCTCTTCCAAGGGCACCTGCTCAGGGCCCGCCCGGATGGCCTCATGGTCACTCATCACCTCTTGAGAGACCCCACTTCCAACCACAGGCGCATTCTGAGGTATTGGGGGCTAGGGCTTCAACACAGGAATTTGGGGGGACACAGCCCACCCTCGGCAGCTGGCGCTGTTGTAAAGACAGTAGGAATGACCTCTGTGTCCTGAGCGGTGTCACGACGACCACATGTGGTCCTTGTACTTCGGGGTGCCCAAGACAGGGTGCAGGCCAGGCCTGGTTGCCGCCCCCAGACCCCCGCACTGCCCTCCCCGGCCCCGCGCCGGCCGTGCTCACCCCGGCAGGCCTCGGACTTGCTGCGGGGTTCAGCGCGCGGGGGCCCCAGCCGGAGCCTGGAGGGCGGGGCCCCGGTTCCCCTTCCTCCCTGCCTGCCTGGCCCTCGTCCTGGAGGTGGCCGTGCTCCCCGTCCCCCGCCCCTGGGCCACGGCTCCTGTCTCGGGGCCCCTCCCTCAGCTGTGACCTTCCGTGTTCCCTTGGAGTCACGACCCTTCCTGCTTTGGCCCGGAGAGAAACACCTTCCCTTGTGTGCTCCTCAGACCCAGCCCGGCCTGTGCAGGAAGAGCCCTTTCCCCGAGCCCGCATCGTTCCCCTCCGAGCGAGGCACCCACGCGCCCCGTGGCTCCTTCCCGAGCGCCCGGGATTCTGGAACTACCCCATGCCCGGCGTAGAGAGGAGGTATTTCGGGAAAGCTCCCTGAATCAAATTCATGATTTGCAAAGGGTCTAAAGCCCTTGGATTAAAGCACTTTAAAAATGCAAAGTTATAGGATTTTTCATATCTTATTCATCTGGGGAGTCTTAGAATCGCTGGTGGCCAGCTCCCCGGCTTTCGGGGGCCTGCGTAGTTTTCTGTAATGAAAGCGAATGTCCTTTCATGTCCTGGTCTGGCTTGTCTTCACCTGGGTGTTCTGCTTCACCCAACTGAATGAGGAGGGCGGGACAGTGGCTGCCTGAGGATAGGAAGCCCCACAAGGCCAAGGGGAGGCAGCGAGTCTGGGTTTGGCCTCTCCGGGGGCTGCGGTGGAGGTGACGTGGTGACTTCACGGAGAGAAGAGGCACCAGCTGGCAGTTCAAGCAGTAAAGGCAGAGAAGCTCCCCCAGTCCACCTGCTGGGCTGCCTCCAGCCTGCCCTTTCTAAAGGGCAATGGGACCAGGGCTCCCTCTGTCTCAGGACCCCACAGGGAGCCCCTGTTGCTGGTAGCATGAGATCTGGGGCCTTCAGAACTGTGCCCCAGGCCAGCGCTGTGAGCTCGGGCCCCCGTGGTCTTGGTCTGCCAGCCCCACGGCAGACCCCTCCCCAAGTTACTTCCGGCTGCCTCCTGCCTTCTGCCCGTCCAGCCTCTGCACCTGTTCCCGCGCTCGGCTCTCAGCCTGGGATGCTGTCGCCGGCCGTCAGAAGAGTCCCACCAGGAACCACAGTGTCAAGTGCGGAAGGAAAGAAAAGCTTACTGCTGCGTGAGTGAGAGCCGCTGCAGGGAAGGCTCCGGTCTTGGGACCCGAGTTCCAGAACGATGGAGGATGCCTGGCTCACTCTGGCCGTAGGCCCACCCCTCTCTCCCCACTGACCCAGCTGCCTTCATGGGGGTCCCAACTCTAGGTGGGAAGCTCTGGCTTTAGACTCAGGCAGACGTGGGGTCCCGTCCCAGCTTGGCCCTGCCCCTTGCTAGCCACGGGGCCCGGGACAGGTCCCTCCAGGAGCCTCAGTTTATTCATCTGTGAAATGGGGTGAGGACACTCGTCACAAGAGGCTGAGGGAGGGGACTCAGGGGAAGAGCTGGCCCGCGGGTGGCCCATGGGACTCACTCCAGAAGTGGCTGCAGCTGTGATTGTAGGACTGGCCGCTGATACCTGTTTTGGGATGGGACCTGTTTTCCCAGGTGGGATAGTAGGATTCTTGAATCGGAGGCTGGGCTGTGAGCTACAGTGAGCCACCAACTATTTCAGCCTTGGGAGCCGGGCTGTTGCCATGTGTCCCCAGAGCCTGTGACGGGGCGGGGCTTGCTGGTGGCGCGCGGTGAGCTCCTCCCTGAGTCTGTCCTGTCCAGGAGGTGCGGATGCAGCAGGGTACCTTGGAGGCTCTGTCCCCGACAGCTTCCCCTCCGGTGGGGGAAGCTGATGTGCACACAGATGGTGACAACATGGAGTGTGGGGGTTGCTGTGGGAGGGTGGGTCGCCACTCTCCAGAGGATGTGGGTGGTCAGGGCAGGCTTCTTGGAGGAGGTGATCGTGAGTGAACCCAGTCCAACAGGTGGGTAGGAATGGGTTAGGCAGGGCAGAAGGGCCGGGGTGTGTGGGCTCAGAAATCCCCTAAAGACTTGGGCAGGATGTGGGGGGTGTCGGGGGAGCAGCAGGACAGAGCCCGGGAGCCATCCAGGCAGAGAAAGGGGGCTCCGACATCTCTCCTTCTCTTACAAAGGCACGGACCCCATCCCGGGGCCCCCTCCTAGCAGGACCTCGTGACCCAGTTACCTCCCAAAGGCCCTTCCCCCAAATACCACCACACGGCGGGGTAGGGCTTCTGTGTATGAATTTTGGGGGACATAACTCCATTCCAGACAGAGTGAAAGACCTGACTTCTGGCCTGTTTATCTCTAGGCTTCTCAGAGCACCGAGAAATCCACTTCCTCGTGTGTTTGACATTTGCTGATTTTACCAAACGTGATCAGCCGCTAGGAAACTCGCGCCCACCCCCTCCCCGACTCCGCACCCCACTCCTCCTCTTCCCTCGCCCGGCACCCTGCTGGTCTGCACAGCCGAGGGGGATTGTTCACCGCGGAAGCCCTGTGCTTCCAGAGGATAGAACAGCCTCTAAGTGCACATTATTGGTATTTTTATTGCGGGCGTCAGACCAAAACCACCAGTTCAAAAGAGCTAATTTAGTTAGATCAGGTGTAAGTGCTACTTGACTTGAAAACTCATTCTCCTTTGCGGTATTTCTTTTGGGTATAAATCAAGAGAAGGGCTTTAAAAATATTTTTAGTACAGACGCACTTCAATCATTTGGTCAGTCACCTCTTAGCACACATACCTACGCGGCTGCCGTGTGATTTCCCCAGCAGACTTGCTTGACAACCCTGCGTCTCCCTCCATCCCGACTGGGCATGAGAGTCAGCAGGTCAGGGGTGGAAATCGGTAGCCATCTCAGCCTGACCCCCTTGTGGGGATGAAGACCAGGTTGAGGAAGACAGTGGAAATGACGATGGTGATGGTGGTCATCCGGAATGTGTAAAAAAAAAAAAAAATTGGCAAAGGACACATCACGTAAAAATTACCATCATAAGGGTTTCTTCGAGTTTATGGTTCAGTAGTATTGAGAACATTTGCTTCATGGTGCCCACCAGTCCACTTTCTGTCTCTGAGTTTGACAGCTCTCAGTTCCTCGTGTCCTGGACTCACTGGATTTGTCCTTTTGTGCCTGGATTATTTCACCAAGCACTGTGTCCCCTCTAGGTCCAGCCGCATTGTAGTGTGTGTCAGAATTTCTCTCTCCTTTTTTAAAAGGATTCATATATGAGAGAGAGAGACAGAGAGAGTGAAGAAGGGGAGGGAGAAGCAGATTCCCTGAGGGGCTTGATCCCAGGACTGCAAGATTGTGACCTGAGCCAAAATCAAGAGTCAGATGCCCAACTGACTGAGCCACCCAGGTGCCCTCCTTTTTAAGGCTGAGTAGTATTCCATTGGGTGGGTTTCCCACATTTTGTTTATCCATCCATCCATCCCTTGATGGACATGTGGTCCCTGATGGTTTTACACTTTAGCTGGACTCCTCATGAAGCCCCCGTGTCTCACTCAGTCCCAGGACAGCCCATTGGGTAGGCATCGGGCGTAACAGTCATCAGTTTTGATGCTGCTGAGTGGCCAGGGACCCAGACCTGCATGATTCCAGGCTCGCCAAGCTCTCTCCATCCCCTGGGCCTCTGCTCCTTACTCTCCGCTGACTGTCTAGAGCTCCTTGCTCTTTATTGCTTTGACATGAATGTTCAAGCACCAGGATGTGGGTCTCTTGTCAGTGCTGGGGTACCGTGCATGTCTCAGATTCAAGGCCCCCACAGGACACTCTTACTCTTGAATCCAAGTCTTGAGCTCAGGGCCCTTGTGGTTGGCCCCTGGAGGAAAATGTGCATCTGGGGAAACCAAGTCATATGCCATTTGCCCATGCCTCACCTGGACAGCAGAAGCCACAGGCAGATTTGGGTGGCTTTTGATGTCCCTGGCTCACCTGTCCACGTGGCCGTCACCTGCCTGTATCCTGACTAACTGGGGGACGGTGGCTGAGAAGGGGCTGGACAGAGGTGAGTCTCCCTTCCAGAGAGGACATGGCAGGGAGCGTGAGACTCATTGTCGAGAGAATGGGGTAGAGTTTCTGAGATATTCAGTGCCTTCTTCAAAGCCCCCCAGCGAATAGGAGATCGGTCAGCAATTTGAATCTCCGTTGTCAGCATGGACAGCTTGTCCCTGACCAGGACGCAGAGCTGCGGGGTGTGGGTCGGTGGGGGGCCAGAGGAGGGAGGAAGAGTGTCCTGACGGTCATCGGTGTGCTCTAAGCATTTAAGGGAGAGCAAGGAACAAGGTGTGGCCAGGTGGGGGAGTGAAGGGGGCTATGTGGAGAGCAGAATAATGGCCCCCCAAAGATGTCCTCACCCGCATCCCTCAAACATGTGACTGTGTTGCCTCCTATGGCAAGAAGCTTTGCAGAAGTGAAAAAGGGATTTTGAGATGGAGAGGCTGTCCTGGATGATCCAAGTGGGGCCAGTGGAATCACAAGCGTGCCCTCAAGAGGGAGATATGAGGTCACCAGCAGAGGTTGGAGACAGATGGGAAGACACTGTCTTGCTGGTGCGGATGAGCAAGGAGGCTGGCGCCCCCAAGAGTGAGAGGAAACCAGACTCTTCTCTGGAGCCCTCAGAAGGGAGCTGCCCCACCAGCCCCTTAATTTTGGACTTCTGGCCTCCAGAAGTGACAGAGAATGAATTGTTTGAAGCCCCCCAGCTTATGGGGCTTTGTGAGTGCTGCCCTGGGGTCTAGTATGACCGACCGCACATGGTGGTCTGTAACCACCACTGTCCTGTCTGACTTGGAGACGCCCCTCACTTGTCAGGTCTGTGTTGGCCAGTGTCCTGCGGATGGAGGGACTCTTCCCTAATCAGGCAACCATGATGGAGGCAGACAGTGGTGGAAGCTGTGTTTCCCAATATGGGGCAGAGTTTGGTGACGATGGCCAGGTGAGCCAGAGGGCCATGGGGGTCACTGGCCGTGGGCAGTGGTGTCAGACGAGGAGCGGGCGAGGAACGGGGACTCTGTATGGCGAGCATGAGGTGGGTTCCCCAAGAGAACGATCAGATGTGGTTGAGAAAGGACCCTCTGTGGGTTTGATTAGTCCGGGTTCTCCAGAAAAAGAGTCCATGGGGAGATCCATCTGGGAAAATAACCACGTGAGCCACATCCTTATCATAAATCTCATTCTAGATATTGGCTCACATGGTGTGGAGAGCCAGAGAGGCCGGTGGTGTGGTTCCAAGGCAGGCCTGAGAGCCGGTGGTTTACGTACAGTCGGGTCTGTGGTCTTGAGCACGGGGAGACCAGTCGTGTGGTATCAGTGTCCTGGCCCAAGCAGAGAGAGTGAATGGGCCCTTCCTCTGCCTCTTTGTTCTCTCACGGTCTCCCCTGGATTGGACAAACCCACCCATCTGCTTTTCTCAGTCTGCCAATCCAGATGCTAATCTCTGCTGGAAACTCCCTCACAGACACACCCACAAAGAATGTTTAACCAGCTGTCTGGGCCTCTGGCAGCCAAGTCAAGGGGACACATGAAATTCAGCATCACAGTCGGGCTGTCAAGGAAACACGACGTGAGGGATGTTGTATTATGCTCTCATGGGACTTTGTTGGAAAAATCACCCCAGGAAACTTGCCACAGTAAGCCTTGCCCTATATTTGGCTTGTCCTAAAAGTCGGCACTTTGTTCTAACTATATCTCAAGTTTTGTTGCATTGGGGTAAAATAAGTTGATACTCATAATTCTTGGCCCCACTTGTAAAATTTTTGTGGCCGTAACATGTACACACTCAGAAGGGCACAGATGGTGAGGACACAGCTCTGTGTTTTCTCAGCCTGAACACACCTGTGTCACCTGCCCCTGGAGCATGAAGGAGAATGTTCAGTTCTGAAAGCCCTCCTGTGTCTGTTTTTGCTCAGTGTTGTTTCAAACGCCTTTCCCACTTGTTCCTGCTACTTACCAGGATATTTGGTTTCTGATCTCAGTGGATTCATTCTAAGTAGTCTCTCTCTTGTACTGGTTTTATAGGAATGACTAGAGCCTTTTGCTGTAAACATGGTGAGGTGCTTGCCGTAAAGAAGGGCAGATGGTCCTGTGGATCACTGCTGCGACCTCAGGGTTTCTAGAAAAGATAAAACCAGCCCTCAGACAGCATGTCAAGGAGGAGCTTCAGGTGATGAATCAGAGAGGCAAGGAGCTTTTGACTCAGACACGTTTCTGGGTCATCCAGACGTGGCCAGCCCTGGGCTGGGGCTGGTGGTACAGGGACGTGTACCACACAGGGCATGGACCCTGTGTGAGTTTTGTTTTTGTTTTTGTTTGGTTTTAGAGAGAGAGTGGGAGCAGGGGGAGGGTCAGAGGGGGAAGGAGAGAGAAAATATTAAGCCGCAGAGCCTAATGTGGGACTCGATCTCACCACCCTGAGATTGTAACTTAAACTGAAGCCAAGAGTGGACGCCCAACCGACTGAGCCACCCAGGCACCCCCCCTCCGCCACACACACACACACACACTGCGTGAGTTTTCTGCGGTTGCCATAACAAATGACCACAAACTGGGTGCCTTGAAACAACAGGAAGTTATGCTCTCAGGGTTTTGGAGGCCAGAAGTCCAAAGTCAAGGTATTGGCAGCTTTGGCTCCTCTGGGAGTCTCCGAAGGGGAAATCTGTCCAGGTGTCTCTCCTAGCTTCTGGAGGTTTCTGGCAGTCCTTGGTGTTCCTTGGCTTGTAGACATGTCACCTGATCTCTGCCTGCCCCTTCACATGGTCTTCCCCTCTGGGTCTTCTCTTCTGTCTCTTATAAGGAGATTAGTCATTGGATTTGACACCCATCCTAAATCTGGGAAGACTTCATCTAGAGATCCTTGACTAAGTCCATCTGCAAAGACCCTCTTTCCCAGTAAGTCATATGCACAGGTTCTGGGAGTTAGGACTTGGACACGTCTTTTAGGTGGACATGAGTCAATCCATTACAGACTCCATTCCACAGACCAGCCCTCAAGGTCTGGTGGGGCAGGGAGGACAGGCACCCAAAGAATCAGGCCAAGGCACAAAGTTGTGCTCCTCTGAGTGGGAGCTGTGCTGTAGGGAAGGAGGAAGTTCAGGGAAGGAAGCTGTGAGAGTGGAAATCTTGCTCTGCACACCCAGCAAGGGAGTGTGTGAGCAAAGGCACAAGGAGTGGGGTGGAGGGTGTGGGGTCTATCACCCAGTCAGAGGGCGGGGAAGCTCCCAGGGTGGGAGATTTTAGGCTGGCTCTGCAATGACAAACTGGGCCCAAGCAGGGGGAGGAGGGGGAGGACGGTGAGCTCCTTGAGGGCAGAGGTGAAGGGGGTGGGAGTGTGGGCTGGGCTTGACCCTGACTCTTACCCCCTTACATTATAGAACAGGTACAACGTCTCTGAGCCTCAGTCTCTCCATTCACACAATGGGGATGACAAGAGCAACACCCACTTCACAGGGACATGTGGGGCTGATGAGGATGATGAGGGCAAGGTGAGAAACCCTCACCTCTCGGTCACCTGCCATTTCACCTGATTCCAGCATCTGGCCCAAGGGGCACAGCAGAGATGCTCAAGATGCAGTAGGTGGGTGCATGAAGGATGATAGATGACAGCCCCACCAAAACACGTTTCCTTCTGTCTTAAAAACAGACTCATTGAGGTGCAGTTTATACATCATAAAATCCACCCCTTGGAAGCCCCTCAGTAACTTTCAGTACACTTACAGATCTTTGCAACCATCCCTTGACCCCTGGTCACCCAGCCTGAGCCCGGTGGTTCTGGGTCTCTCGGATGGATTCTTGGAAAGAGTGGAAGCACTGTCCCATGAAGTGGGCGCTGCTGTCATCGAGTTGATTTCACTGACCAGGAAAGTGAGTCTCCAAGATGTTGAGGGCTGCGTGGAGCTCACGTGAACTTTTTTGGAAACCATCAACTTGTCTCCAGAGTGGTGGTGTGGTGCCACTGGACTTTCCCACGGTGGTGTGCGTGGTTCCGGCTCTTTGTCCTTTCCACCTGTCCTTTGTTGTGGCTGCCTGAGTGGGCGTGCGGTAGTCTGTCCCTGTGTTTTGACTGTTCCCCATGACTGATGGTGTTAAACATCCTCTCATGTGCTTGACCATATGTCTGTCTTCCTTGGTGGGATGTCTGTTCACTTCTTTTGTCCATTTACAGTGGCTTCTTCCCCCACTTGAGTTTTGAGTTATTTGTATTTTCTGTATCTCAGGCTTTCCTTCACCCCATCAAACTGTCTTTGCACCTTTGTCAACAATCCATCAAACTTACCTGTAAAGGTTTGTTCCTGGACTTTTCATTCTGTTCTATGGGTCTATACATCTGTTCCCCAACAAATGCCTCCCTGTTTTGATTACTGAATCATAGCTGTAAATTTGAAATTGGGTAGTAAGTAAATTGAGATTGGTGTAAGTCTTTGAACTTTGTTCTTCTTTTTAAATCTTTTTTTTTAAAAAAGATTTTATTTATCTATTTATTTGTCTATCAGAGAGAGAGAATGGGGGGTGTGAGCAGAGGAAGAGGGAGAGAGAATCTCAAGCAGACTCCGCAATGAGCATGGAGCCTGATGCGGGTGGGGCTCGATCTCACAACCCTGAGGTTGTGACCTGAGCTGAAATCAACAGTCAGATGCTTAACCGACTGAGCCATCCAGGTACCCCTGTTCTTCTTTTTAAACATTGTTGGGGGAATTCTAGTACTTTTGCATTTCCATATAAGATTTAGGATCAGCTCAATCAGATCAATCAGATCTGGTCAATCAGATCAATTTCTACGAAAAAGCCCAATGAGATTTTGGTGAGGATTGCATTCAACTTATAGATCAGTTTGTGGAGACTTGCATCTTGACAATATTGAGTCTTCCATTCCACGAACATGGAACATTTCTGCATTTAGTTACATCATCATTAATTTCCACGGTGACGTTGGTAGACTTCAGTGTAGGTCTTGCTCCTCTTTTGTTAAAATTATTCTGAAGCATTTTACTCTATCTGATGCTATTGTGAATGGAATTGCTATCTTATTTTCATTTTTGGGTTTTTGTTGCTAGTATATACAAATACAGTTGATATTTATAATTGATCTTGTATCATGTGGTCTTGTTAAATTTGTTTATTGTTCCGTAGTGTCTTTATGGGTCTCTGGGGATTTTCTATGTAAAGAATCATGTCATCTGTGAACAAAGATAGTTGGATGTCTTTGAATCTGGATGCTTTTGATGATTTACTTTGGATGAAAGCATTGTCTTTTACCAACATGTACAATGGTAGCTGGACCTGTGGAAATTTGCGTTGTCCTCAGCCAGTCTGAGAAGTGCCTTTCTTTTTCTAGTTTGTTGAGAAATTTTATTACCAATGGATACTGAATTTTTTCAAAGGCTTTCTCTGCAACATAATCATGTGATTTTCCCCCTCTTTGTTCTATTAATATGGTTCATGACATTAATTAATATTTGGATATTAAACCAACCTTGCTTTCCTGGGATAGATCCCATTAGGTCATGGTATAGAATAATGTTTTCCATGTTGATGGATTTCATTTTTATGGATATTTTATTAAGGATTTTTGTTTCAAGTTAACTAAGAATAAATGAATTGGGAAGTGTTACCCCCTCCATTTTCTGAGAGAGTTTGTGAAAGATTGTTTTTCTTTTTTCTTTAAATGGTAGAATTCACCAGTGAAGCCAAATGGTCTGGGCCTTTTTTTGGGGAAGATTTTAAATGCTTAATTCCATTTCTTCTTTGCAGGGTCTGTTTAGATTTCATGGTTCATCCTGAGTCATCTTGGTAACTTGTGTATTTCTGGGAACATGCCCGTTTTCTGCCTTGTGTGTTTTGTGGGTGTCGTTCATGGTGTTCCTTTATAATCTCTTTCATTTCCGGGTGATTGGTGACGATGCCGCCTTTTTCATTTCATTCAGTAATTTGTATGCCTCTGTTATTTTTTTTTCTATCCAGTTAAAAACCTGTCAATTTTTCCCCCCACCTTTTTAAAGAAACTGCTTTCGGTTTTGTTGATTTTCTCTCTTGCTTTTCTGTTTTCTGTCTCATTGATGTATGGTCTCATATTTCTTATTTGCTTCCTTCTGCTTGCTTTGGGCTTAATTTCATCTTTGTTTTCTAGCTTCTTTAGGTGGGAGCTTTGATTATTTAAGACCATTCTTTTTTCTGATGTAGGTGTTTGAAGTTACAAACTCTCCACTAGGCATGGTGTCGACTGCATGCCATGCATTTTTATACATCACAGGGATTTTCACCCACTTCAAAATATTCTCTATTTTCTTGTGATTTCTTCCTTGACCCTTGAGTTATTCAGAAGCATATTGTGCAATTTTGAAATATTTTGGGCTTTCATAGATAGATCTTTCTATTGTTACTATCTAATCAAATTCCATTGTGGTCAGAGATCATGCTTCCTGTGAATTCAGTCTTTTTACGTTTATTGAGGATCATTTTATGGCCTGGCCCATGATGTGTCCTGGAGAATGTTCCATGTGTGTGTGGAAAGAAGGCGTGTCCCAAAGTCACTGGGTCCGCTAGGTTGTCTATAAGTAGTGTCCTCCAGTCTTCCGCATCTGCTGATTTTTAAAATTTGGTTGTTCTACCAATCATCAGGGGTGGGTATCAGCACCTCTTCTGATGTTGTCATTGTCTCTTTCTTATTTTAATTCTGTTTAGTTTTTGCTTCATGTATTTCGAGGCTCTATTATGAGTGGCGTGTACATTTATAATTTTTATATTTTCCCAATAGATCGACCCCTCTATCATTATGAAATGTCCTTTTTGCCTCTAGTAATGTTTCTTGTATTAACATTTGTTTCATTTGATATCAAGGTGGTCACTCCTGGGTCTCTTGCGGTGGTTGTTTTCACAGTGCACCTTTGTCCCATCCTTTTACTTTCAACCCGCTGGCTTGCATCTTTGAATCTAAGATTTGTCTCTTGTAGCTAGTGTGCATTTGTATCTTGCTTATTTGTCCAGTCTGACAAGCTCTGCCTTTTGATTCAAACACACAGATTATTCACATTTAACTAAAAATTAAATTAATTAAATTGTACTTTAATTAAATTAAAATTTCTATTACATGATATTGACGTTTTCCCTTGTGGTGTTTTCTCCATGTCTCCTGAGGTTTTTTGTTTGTTTGTTTGTTTTGTCTTGTTCTTTTGATTCTCCTTTACTGTTTTCCTTTGTGCTAAATAAAGGTTTTTAGTGTCCCCTTTTAATTCCTCTTCTAAAAAACTGTATGCTGTGGATGATTTTCTTAGTGGTTGTTCTAGGGACTGCAGAAATAGATTTGAGCTTGTCTCAGTCCACTTCAAATTAACACCAGCTGCCTTCTGGTGAAATGTAGAAAGTGCACTCCGGCCCCTTCCTTGTGCCGTCATTGCCATACCTCCCGTGTCTTTCAGTGCCACAAACCCAACACTGCGGCATTATCATTGCTGCCTCGGTCTTTTAAAGAATTTAAGAGAAAAATTAAGAAAATTTATTTATCGAGTATTTTATATTGACTCTCATATTTACCATTTCTGCTGCTTTTTATTTCTTCTCATGGATTTAAGTTATCGTCGGGTGCCAGTTCCTTTCAGGCTAATGGACTTCCCTATAGTATTTCTCACAAGGCAGGTTTGCTAACAATACATGATTGATCTTTGTTTATCTGATAATATCTTTATTTCACCTTTAGTTTTGGAGGATAGTTTTGCTGGATATAGAATTTTTTGTTCACAGTTTTTTTTTTCCTTTTAGCACTTTGAATGTGTTGTTCCACTTCCTTGTGCTGTTCTTTTTTTTTTTTTATCACGATGGGAAACTGTCTGTTAATTGTATTGTTCCCTAATACATGACGATTAGGTTTTCTCCTGCTTCTTTCAGATGGTTTTCTCTTTGTCTTTCAACAGTTTGATTATGATATGTGTAGGTGTATATCTTTTTGTATTTAACCTACTTGGGATTTGTTTAGTTTCTTGGATGTTTGATGTAAAGTTTTTCTTTTTTAATTTCTTTTCTTTTTTTTTATTCCAAAAGGTTGTGTAAAAATGTCTTTTTTAAAAATTGTGTTATGTTATGTTTTCATTGATCTGGAAACATACTGGCCATTATTCCTTATGGTTTATTTTTTAATCCCTTTCTATCTCTGTTTTGGGACTCACATTATACATACTGTTGTGCTTGATGTTCTATGGATCATTGAGGTTCTGTTTGTTTTTGCTCCTAGTTTTCTCTCTGTTCTTCATAGTGGATAACTTTTTCATTACTCTGTCTTCAAGTTCATGGATTCTTGTGCTATGTCAGGTCTGCCACTGAGCCTCTCCAGTGAACTTTCCTCATTATTGCGTTCTTCAACTCCAGACTTTCCATTTGATACATTATTTCTTTTTCCTTTTTGAGAATTGCTATTTGTTGACTTATTGTCATTCTTCCCTTTAATTCTTTGATTATGTGTGTGTGTGTGTGTATGTGTGTATAAAACAGCTGTTTTTAAGTCTTTCACTACCAAATCCAACTTCTGGGGACCCCTGAAGATGGAAGAATGCTCTTTTTTTGGGTCTTCTGCCTATAGGTCATATTTTCCTGTTTCTTTGCACTTCTCACTTTTTTTTGGGTTAAAAACTGGTCATTTTGCAATATATTGCATCAACTGTGGATTTTTCTTTTCTTCCAGAGGTTATTTCTGATTTTTCTTGTTCATTTGTTTGTTTTTTGAAGTAACTTACCTGGGCTAAATCTTTGAAATCTATCTCCCCTGCTGTGTGTAGTTGCTGGTGCTGTTTTTTTTTAATTTATATTTTTCACTTATAGCTTTTATATCTCTCTGTCTTCCTAGCTTAGAGATCAGCCAGTATTTGATCATAGGTATTTTCAAATACCTTGAGTTAGTAAACCTTCTATCTGCTATCAAAGACCTTTGTGTTGGGTAGAGGAGCACCTTCAAAACTGAGGCATTTTCAAATCTGCCTGGCTTTTGCTTTTCACTGGGCTTCTCATGTTTCCTGTGTGAGTACACATGACCTTGGGGTCAGCTAGGAGTCTGTGGCTGGCTTGGCCCATTTCCAGAGGCACATAGTGTCAGTCATTCTGTACTACCTCCAAGACGATCATTTCCACTGTCACTGCTACTAGGCAGGGGTGTCACCCATTGATCCAAATTGAGTGAGTCCCTTCAGCTGTGGCATTGCAGCTGCTGTGGCTTCCCTGCAGAGTCTCTGAGTCTTCCCAGCTGGGAGGATGCTATGGGAGCAGCCTGGGGCCAGCATGCTCCAGACTCACTGTTTCTACCTGAAGTGCAGCAGTTTTCAAGCATGAACACTTCTTAGATGGTTGCATGCCCTTGGATGATTTCCAGCATGTGGAAAAGGCTGCTTTTGTTAATTTGTGCAGTTTTACAATCGATTTTTGGAAAGAGCATTTGCCAGCCTCCTCACTTGGCCACACATCAAGGTTCTGCCTCCCCAGAGCGCATTTGTGATTGGGAACATGGGGCAGAGCTGAGGGTGCTTGGAGGGATAGAGGAAGGGGAGAAGTGGCTGTATATGAGGCTGTAAGCATTGGTTGGGGAAGATGAGACTTTGTTTAGCAGAGGAGGAAAATGGCAGTGCCCACAGAGAAAGGGATTTTTCCCAAGTTCTTGGAGCTCAGTTAGTAGAGAGCTGACACTGAAACTGGCCCTTCTGACTCCCAATCCAGTGCTCTTTCCCTTCTGCCAAATTGCTTCAGCAGTTGTTGTTTAGAAGTCCAAATCCCAAGGAGTTTTCAGTGTGGCAGATCCATCCATCCATCCATCCATCCACCCACCCATCCATCCATCCATCCATCATCCATCCACCCATCCATCCATTATCCTTCCATCCATCCATCCATCCACCCATCCATCCATCCATCCATCCATCATCCATCCACCCATCCATCCATCATCCATCCACCCACCCATCCATCCATCCATCCATCCACCCACCCATCCATCCATCCATCCATCATCCATCCACCCATCCATCCATTATCCTTCCATCCATCCATCCATCCATTATTCTTCCATACATTATCCTTCTATCCATCCATTATCTTTCCTTCCATCCATCCATCCTCTGTCCTTCCTTCGGTCCATTCACCCATCCAATACTTATTAAATACCTACTGTATCCCCAGCACTGTGCTGTGCTCTGAGGCTAAGTAGAGAACAAAAACTGACATGGCCCCAGTGTCATGACCCTCTCAAAGTCTCAGAGTGGGACCCTAGCCTCAGGAAAGGGCCTTGCAAGATCCATGTTGAAGTGGCCTATGCTTCTCTGTTAGTCTTAACTAAGGCAAAAGCCCTTTCAAGGGAAAACAGTGAGTTTTAGTTAACCTCCAAGCTGAAATCCCTCAAAACATGATTTCAATCAAATAATAATTTGTGGAAAATTTTATTTGTGAAAACATTTTAAGTCTGTAAAGTATTTAAATCAAAAAAGAACTCATACAGCAATTCAGTAATGTGCCAGGATATGAAATCATTGCACAGAAATCTGTTGCTTTCTTATATACTAGCAATGAAAATATAGAAAGGGAAATTAGAGAATAGATTCCATTTACTGTAGCACCAAGAACCATAAGATATCTTGGAATAAACCTAACCAAAGAGGTAAAGGATCTCGAGGAACTGCGGAACACTTATGAAAGAAATTGAAGAAGACACAAAAAGATGGAAAAGCATTCCATGCTCATGGATAGGAAGAATAAACATTGTTAAAATGTCTATACTGCCCAGAGCAATCTGTACTTTCAATGCCATCCCGATCAAAATTCCACCAGCATTTTTCAAAATGCTGGAACAAACAATCCTAAAATTTGTATGGAACCAGAAAAGACCCCGAATCACTAAGGAAATGTTGAAAAAGAGAAACAAAGCTGGGGGCATCACGTTGCCTGATTTCAAGCTTTACTGCAAAGCTGTGATCACCAAGACAGCATGGTACTGGCACAAAAACAGACACAGACCAATGGAACAGAGTAGAGAGTCCAGATATGGACCCTCAACTCTATGATCAAATAATTTTCGACAAAGCAGGAAAAAATATCCAGTGGAAAAAAGACAGTCTCTTCAATAAATGGTGCTGGCAAAATTGGACAGCTATGTATAGAAGAATGCAACTCGACCATTCTCTCACATCATACACAAAGATAAACTCAAAATGGATGAAAGACCTCAACGTGAGGCAGGAATCTATCAAAATCCTAGAGGAGAACATAGGCAGTAACCTCTCCAACATCACCCACAGCAACTTCTTTCAAGACATGTCTCCAAAGGCAAAGGAAACAAAAGCAAAAATGAACTTTTGGGACTTCATCAAGATAAAAAGCTTCTGCACAGCAAAGGAAACAGTCAACAAAACAAAGAGGTGACTCATGGAATGGGAGAAGATATTTGCAAATGACACTACAGACAAAGGGCTGATATCCAAGATCTATAAAGAACTTCTCAAACTCAATGCCTAAAAAACAGATAATCATGTCAGAAAATGGGGAAAAGACATGAACAGACACTTCTTTAAAGAAGACCTACAAATGGCCAACAGACACATGAAAAAATGATCATCATCACTAGCCATCAGGGAAATTCAAATCAAAACCACATTGAGATACCAACTTACACCAGTTAGAATGGCCTAAATCAACAGGACAGGAAACAACAAGTGTTGGAGAGGATGTGGAGAAAGGGGAACCCTCTTTCACTGTTGGTGGGAATGCAAGTTGGTGCAGCCACTTTGCAAAACAGTGGAGATTCCTCAAAAAATTAAAAATAGAGCTTCCGTATGACCCTGCAATTGCACTACTGGGTATTTGCCCCAAAGATACAGATGTAGTGAGAAGAAGGGTCATATGTACCCCAATGTTCATAGCAGCAATGTCCACAATCGCCAAACTGTGGAAGGCGCCGAGATGCCCTTCAACGGACGAATGGATAAAGAAGATGTGGTCCATATATACGATGGTATAGTACACAGCCATCAGAAAGGATGAATACCCAACTTTTGTATCAACATGGACGGGTCTGGAGGACATTATGCTGAGTGAAATAAGTCAAGCAGAGAAAGTCAATTAACATATGGTTTCACTTACTTGTGGAACATAAGGAACAGAATGGAGGACATTAGGGGAAGGAAAGGAAAAGTGAATTGGAGTAAATTGGAGGGGGAGACGAAAGATGAGAGACTGGATTCTGAGAAACAAACTGAGGGTTATGGAGGGGAGGGGGGTGGGGGGATGGGTGAGCCTGGTGGTGAGTATTAAGGAGGGCACATATTGCATGGAGCACTCGGTGTGGTGCATAAACCATGACTCTTGGATCACTGAAAAAATAAAATAAAAAATGTATATATTAAAAAACGTCATATGTAATAGTTTGGTAGCAAAAATTTTGATTTCTGAAATGAATCTCAAAGGCAAGCATACTGTGAGTTGTCTTTCAAAATATTCATTAAAATGGAAGGCTCTGAAAACTCCCCCTCCAGACAAATCTATAACCCTGAAGCCCTTGCCCTTGCCCAGAGGGAACCTTGCAGAACAGCATGGTACTTAGACACGTGCCAGCTGCTTGCGGCTGCCTGTGCTATGCCAAGGTGCCATATGGAAACTGAAAAATTCAGGAAAGAATCTCGATGCTTGGCCCACTTGACAACAAATAATTGGATATTTGGAAATGAGCTTTTGGACTATATCTTGAGTCATCCTCTGGGAATTCCTAAATACAACCTCGGAGGGATTAATGGAATTTTATATCTCATCTTTCTCTCTTCCTTCTGTTTATTTTTATTTTTTATTTTTTGCCCTGGGTGATCGCATTCCGCAGTCACACCCAGATCTGTGTCCCTGCGTCTGCCAGGCTCCCTTGCAGGTGGGTCAGGCCATGAACCCAGGCTCTGGCCGATGGGATGTGAGTGACGGTGGGGTAACTGCTAGGTCCAACCCTGCAAAATATCCTGAGTGGTTCTCTGGCTTTCTGTTCTGCCACAGTGACCTTGTGGGCTAGATGTTCCAGACAGCAGAGCCACAGGTTGGAGGGGGAGATGCCTGACCTGCATCAGGCTTTGTGAACGAGGGAAGTGCCCCTTCCTTGGGTTATTTATCCCCCTGGGATTTGGGGTTCATTTGTTACTGTGGCGCAGCCTAGCCTAGCCTGACTCATGGCTCCAGGATGTCCCACAGACACTTTGGAGGCAACTCGTCCAACGCTGAGCATTTACCTTCTTCCAGTTTGTTCCCTAACTGTGCAGTGGCGTCACGTTGTCCCAGATGCTTCGGAGTCTCTCCAGAGAGACCTGCACAGGAAGGGGCCCCCCTCCCTTTTCTCCTCCCCACTGTGCTTGGTCACATCCTATCCTCTCTCGCCTGGACCGATGCCGTGGCCCCCGCCGGCCTCCCTGTCTCTTTTCCAAGCCTGGTTTTCCAGAGCTGCCAGGATTATCGTTCTGTAACACAAATCTCACCGTGCCGAATCTGTTCTTGAGAGCCCTGTTCTGTTCTCTTTCACCTCGGGAAAGGCACAAGGCTGCAGCTTCGGGGCCTGGCTTCCCCCCAGTCTTGCAGTCTTGTCCTGCATGGCCAGGCCGCTGGCCCCTTCCCATGTGGGGCAGAGGACCTTTGTCCTTTGTCCCTTGCAGGGGACACTTTGTGTTTTACTTCGCCCGCGTCCCAGCTCACCATCCAAGACCTGCTCAAATGTATTCTTCTCTTTGCCAACACCTCAGGCAGAATAAATTCTCCCTTCTTCCTTCCACCGTACTCAGCACATATTTCCATAATAACCTGCGTTCTCCAGGGTGCCATGCCGGTAAGCGGGAGGAAAGCACTACGGGGTCAAGAAGTTGGGGGAGAAACTGAATGCGCCCACGTCAAACAGCTGGTTAAATCGCAGAGCTTTTCCATCCGCGCGGACCCGCCACGTGGGTCGGTGAGACGGTGGCCAGCCGGCCACGGAGCTTAGAGCACAGGTGTGTGTCTGGGGAGCGCCTCCTGGGGCTCGTGTCCTGGGGAAGTCGTACTGTTGTCCTTCCCCTCGTTTTACAGGTGGGGACACTGAGGCCCAGGGCAGACGGCACGCGCTTGCTGGGGCCTTTGTGCTGCCGTCGGGCCCCCTGCCCACCAGCGTCCGTGGGACTTACTGCTCAGCGCCCAGGCCTCGCCCTATGAATGAAGATAGGCCGCACCCCAACCGGGCGCTTGGGGGTTGGCGGAAGACTTCCGAGGGGACGGTGGACCTACGGCGGGTCATTCTGTCACTGTCCCGCGTGACGACCTTCCATCAGCGCGGTCCGGGTGCTCTTCTGAGCTTTGTCCTGACACTCCGCCCTGCTGCACAGCCTGGGACTCAGGGGCCGTGACCCTTCTCAGCAGACCTGGGGAGACTGAGGCACAGAGACACTCGATGATTTACCCAGGACCTGCAGGGCTGGGACCTGCGTTCAGACCGCAGCCTTGCTCCCGACCCCCACTGTGAGCCCGTCGCCCCCAGCACGCACCTGTCACACACGGGCCGCGGCCTTCAGCCTGGAGGGCCAGTCGGAGGCGAAGCGGGGCCCACCAGAGCTGACTGTATGCCTCCCCCCTCCCTGCCCTGTCCTGTCCTGCCCCTCGCAGACATCTGCTGGGCCCCCCCCTGGGCCAGGCCCTGTGCATTTGGCCTCCGTGCAGAGAATCCGGCCGCTGCCCTCGTTCCCAGCTCCCGGGAATCCCTAGGGATGGTTTCTGGCTGGTTGTGTGCCCCCCTAAGTCCAGCCCTCCTCTCCTCTGCCCGCTGGAGTGACCGAAGCGGGCTGTGGGCCCAGCAATCTCTTCTCCCAGGGTCCCCGGGGGCCATTTTCCAGGGCCCTCCCTGATGACCAAGTGCCATTAGGCTCCACGGAGCCGAGGGCTCACTTCTCAGCCACGCCGCCTCCCAGGAAGAGGGCTGGTGCCTGCGCGGGTCAGAGCCGGTCACTGCCCCACTCCCTGTCCCCATAGTGCTCTACGTACATACACCGGCAGGGGGCAGTGGGGCTCGGGGCCGGCCCCCCCCTGGGCCTACCTGCCACGGGCCCCCCCCTGGGCCTACCTGCCACGGCCCCCCCAGCTGCCACGGCCCCCCCAGCTGCCACGGCCCCCCCCCAGCTGCCACGGGCCCCCCCAGCT